>CM041777.1:106745107-106850587 GCA_023374045.1 Limonium bicolor | reverse complement strand
TTAGGAGTTTCCTTGGGTTGGCTGGCTACTATAGACGCTTTGTGAAGGACTTCTCCAGGCTAGCCAAGCCCTTGACCTCTCTGATGAAGAAGGACAGCCTGTTTGTATGGACAGAGGCTTGTGAGGTCTCCTTCCAGGCGCTGAAGGAGCCTTGACCACAGCTCCAGTATTGATAATTTCCAGAGGGGTACGAGGTATATTGCGATGCTTCCGGCAGAGGGATTGGTGGAGTACTGATGCAGCATGGCCGAGTAGTAGAGTAGTAGCGTATGCTTCTAGACAGTTGAAGAAGCACGAAGAAAATTACCCCACCACGACCTTGAGCTCCTCGCCATAGTCTTCGCCTTGAAGATCTGGCGACATTACTTGTATGGAGCCACGGTCCAAATTATGACAGACCATAAGAGTCTGAAGTACATCTGGACCCAGAAGGAGTTGAATCTGAGACAGCGGAGATGGGTCGAGCTACTGGCCGATTATGACATCAACCTCCAGTACACAGAAGGGAAAGGAAATGTTTGTGGCAGATGCTCTGCAGCAGAAGAGCTTATTCACTTCTCGCTTTGATAGAGACGACCACGATAGCTGAGGAGGTGTATGCAGCCCAGGACAGTGACGTTTATCTACAGGGCGTCAGGCAGAAGTTAGCAGACGGTTTGACTGATGGTCTGAAGTATGACTACGAGCTGGACAGCGAGGGACACCTTCGAGTCAGAGGCAGACTCTGCGTTCCTCAGGATGCGACAGAACTTCAGACCAGGATTCTTTCAGAGGCTCATTCCTCGACATTATCAGTACACCCTGGAGCCACCAAGATGTACAAGGACTTGAAGCAATTATTCTGGTGGAGCGGGATGAAGAGGGATGTAGCTGATTTCGTCTCTCGGTGCCTCACTTGTCAGAAGGTGAAGTTTGAGCATCGTCGACCAGGAGGCCAGATTCAGTCACTACCAGTACCGTGCTGGAAGTTTGACGACATCAGCATGGATTTTGTGGTCGGTCTCCCTCCAGCTAGAGGTGGACTGAACGCAATATGGGTTATAGTCGATAGGTTGACCAAGACAGCTAGGTTCATACCTATCAAGGACACATGGAAGGTGCCCAAACTAGCTGAGGTGTTCACCACAGAGCATATCCGGTACCATGGGTACCGAAGACGATCGTCTCCGATCGTGACACTCGTTTCCTCAGTAGATTTTGGCGTCAGGTGCAGGAGGCATTTGGGACTTAGCTACGACTTAGCACAGCTTTTCACCCGCAGACTGATGGGCAGACTGAGAGGACTATTCAGACATTGGAGGATATGTTGCGAGCAGTCGCTCTAGACTATCAGGGGAGTTGGTAGAGTCTACACCTGGTAGAGTTCTCCTACAATACTCTTACCATGCGTCTATCGGCATGGCACCATTCCAGGCTCTATATGGCAAGCCGTGCCGGACTCCCTTATCATGGAGTGACCCTGCTGAGGCAGTCTTGATTGGGCCCGAGTATATTCAGACACATGCAGGATGACGTCAGAGTTATTCAGCAGCACATGAGGACAGCGCAGTCCAGACAGAAATCTTACGGGGATCAGCGCACCAGAGAGCTCGAGTTTCAGTTGGGAGACATGGTCTTCTTACGAGTGTCTCCGATGAGAGGCATCTTCAGATTTGGGATGAGGGGGAAGCTAAGCCCTAAGTATGTCGGCCCGTACAGGATTACGGAGCGAGTGGGGCCAGCTGCATACAGATTGGATCTACCAGCAGAGTTGGGGAAGGTACATGACGTGTTTCATGTATCTCAGCTAAAGAAGTATATGCCTGACCCTTCTCACGTACTGCAGCCAGAGAGATTGGAAATAGAGCCTACACTGAGATATGAGGAGACTCCTATTCAGATCTGGACACGAAGGTCCGAGAAACGAGAGGCAGATCAGTCAGTAAACTAGTGAAGGTTCTTTGGGAACACCATGGGGTCGAGGAAGCTACTTGGGAGACTGAGGACTCCATGAGAGTGAAGTACCCCATCTTTTTACATGATAGTTCCCTATATTTAGTCTATATGGGTTCTCGTTAGTAGAGGTACGAGGGCGTACCTTAGCTCTTTTTAGGGGGAACTGGTGCATACTCCTCCTTCGTTACCTCATCCAGATTATGCCCGGTTACTTTAGTGGGATGAAGGAGAGGTGTAGTATGTACTTGAGCTACACTATGTATGTACTTGAGCTACAGGTGATGTGTTTGTTTTGTGATTTTTATCTATGAAATATTTTGGTATATCTTGGTTCGGTTGATTCTGAGTATCTTGTGTGAAAATTGGAAATGGGAATGGTGGAAATTAAAGGTTTGGTATGGAAGTTACAAATGGGAATGTTTATTGGAACTGTTAGTTGATTCTAAACTTCGAGTCGAAGTTTCTGTTAAGGGGGATATACTGAAATACCCCTAAATTAATTTACATAATTTAGGGGATTTCTTTTTATAAAAACCCTAAATATTATTATTACACACCAACTTAATATATAGTATTATTTAAAAATTATTTAGGGGACTTCTTATTTTAAACCCTAAATAATAATACAAATTAAGTTAATTTATTATACAGTAATATGATTTAACAACAAGATTATAAGTCAATAAATCTTAGGAAAATTTCTAGACACTCCAATTATATTATAAAGATTTTAGAAATATTTGGAAGCATGATTTGAAGCAAAAAGTCAATATAAAATCCTAGGAACCCTAAAGCTTATTAAGCCTTGCTAGGGTTGACTTTTTGAGAATGGTCAAACCAGCCCATGAAACCTATACCAATAAATAGTTATGGAAAACCATGAAGATCGATAAAAAGAACGTAAAAAACGGATCATCCTAGCCAAAGTTATGATAGATTGAAGTTTAGAGCCAAAATTTTAATGACTGCCACGTGTCAAGCTCACACGCGCCAGGACTTAGGCGATTTCTATCTCCTTGAATTTCGGTAACAGATTTCAGTATTTTGCCCTAACTTTAGACGGCCATATCTCACTCATCTCTCAATATTTTCAATGCCGCCTTCTTCATTCTCTTCTCCTTCGAATCCTCTTTCCAACCATTACTCACACATACCCTAATTCATTATACATCAGCCGCAAATCTGACCTAAAGTTGACCCCTTGCGAAACTCGTACCCAGAATCCCAGTTTCTCACCGAATTCAGGTAACTTTCGTTGATCATAACTCCTTCGTCTCTCAACCAAAATTTGATTTCTTTAGCTTGTTTTAAAGATCTCTAATCCCTCTACAATTGTCATGTTTATGCCCAAGTCTGATTCGTAACCGTTTGGAGGACATAGTTGCCTAAAGTCTCTGATTCCGCAGCACATAAAATCATACCGAAACTGTAAGGTATAAACTCGTGACTTGCGACTTTAATTTCTTTCTGTGTGTTGCGAGTTAGGATTAGTTCTTGTTATCAATATGTAGAGGTAAGTTTACTCTTTCGATTAAGCCCTTACACATAGCCTAACTCGATATGTACTGCAAGTTATAGATCCTCAAAGTCGGCCTCGTGAACTGCTCGAAAGTTCGAACTTTTCCAGATTTTCCGAATTCGAATTCCTCCGTTGTTGCAACTCCGGTAAGTTTCCGATCAATTGCTCCGTTTTGTCAAACCTTGTCGTGTTTACGACCTAACCCAACCACCAATTAAGCTTATTATTCTTCGTATATGTAGAATTTTACAAAAATTGAATTCGAACTGCTTAGAACCATATTCGAATAGAACCCATAATCGATTTTTCGGAAATATGCATTATAATGGGGAAATCGGTGTCATTAGAACCGTAATTTAATTTCGAAACGAATGAGGAAGAATCACGCGATTTCGTTCTGTGGATTGAGAGAAAATGTGGATTTAGTACTCGAATCGGGTTGGGGGTGGGGGGTGGATGATGAACTCGGCTTTCAGCAGCCGTCCGATCGTAGTTATAAGAAACGGACGGCTGAGATTAGATCGTTTCAATTTAAGAGTATAAGTTTTTATTATAATTTCAGAAATAAACCCTAACTTGTTGAATGTATTTAAAGCCTTCCCGAATGTATTTTGACTTGAAATTTTAACCATAGATTCCTTATTAAACCTAGTTTATTTTGATGAAAATTAATATGGTTTTGAGTTTTTAAACGTAAGTTTATTTTTGGCAAGTACGGGTTTCTGGAATTATTTGGTAATTTAAAAAGATATTTTTATGAAATAAAAATTTTATAATATGTCTAAATGTTATAGTTATTATATATTAAATTTGGGGAATTTTGGACAAGGGTAAATGGGTTTTTAAAAATTATGTTTATGAAATTTTATAAGAATAACCTATAATATATGTTTTTAATGTAACAAAAATTAAAGTATGGTTTGTTAATAAGCTTTTTAGGTGGGGGAAATAATAAAACCTAAATTAACATTTTATACCAGTATGTTTATAAATATTTTGGGTATTATCTTTAAGTGACGTAAAAATTGTTTACATATATATATACTATATGGGAGTAGTAAAATAGACTTATATTAAATCAAGGAATTAAACTAGTCTACATTTTTATTTATTATATAATGTGGAAGTTAATATACTTAATTAAAGCTTGAGGAAATATTTATTTTAAACCATATATCAGATGTTAATATGTGTAGAAGTTAATAAAGAAAGAGAATTGAATACAATATAACTACATAAATAATGTTTTAAGTAAATCCTAGTATAAATATATATATATTATATATATTAGGCATCACTAAAAGAAATAAAATACTTTATCTATAGGTAATAACTAAGCAGATAGAATGCTTTGTGAATACTAGATGTGTAAGAGTATTAAAAGTAATTAAACTTAATAAAATTTCTTAAAGAATGTTTTGGGATAAATTCTAATATATGCACATAAATATATTAGAAATATTAAGAGATAATGTTAACATTCCCTGCGGGAAACCTAATTAGAAGAATAAATATATACTCGTGCTAAACTTTAGGTCTTTAATCGATGTTGTAATAATTAGCCAACGATAACTTAAAAGTTTAATTAAACTAATCCCATGGCTAAGAGTAAGTAATTAAAATAAAATTAGACGTATCCTTTAGACAGAAAGAAATTCAATGGCGTAGTTGGTCGAGATAAACCTGGAACTGAGTCGAGGTTGCACGTTCGAAACCTCGCATAATCCTTTTAGGGAATTTAGTTTAAATAGCAAAAACGTAGCACGGTCTTGGACTAACCTACTAAGCCCAAGTCTATGGACTTCAAAAGCCCATTTAAACAGACCAAGAGAGTTTGGCCACTCTTAGGGTAAACCCTTAGATCATTCCTAATCAACTGTAATGGGCCTAATAAAAGATTTAATTAACTAGATCTAGCCCAAGTGCTATGAGAGGATAACTGTAAATCTAAAACTATAACCCGGTAAGAACAAAAAGGTGTTCAGTTATACAAGTTCCATAACTAATCAATACTTGGAACACATTAATTATAGGTTGTTAGTGGTGTTGCACTTTCAAGTTTAGTCAAGGGTGGATTACTGCTTCTACACATACCAGGTACGATTTCTCGTACTCATATGCTTGCTAACGGACTTAAGGGACGTTTTTTAAAAATGCTAACTGAGCCTAAAAGGTTTTAATAAGGAAAAAAGGTTGTGGGACTAACTCAGCTGTATGAAACTGAGCCTTGGTTGAACAACATACATGGGTATTGGTTCCTTCTATCTGGTTGTTTTATTAGATATTATCTACCGGGGTTTACGCCTCTGCACTCTGTAGGATGAGTGTTTGGTATCGCTCTGGTGCAGTTAATGATCTGGTGGAAATTTTGGAAATGTCAATCTTGGTAATCTTCTGACTCTGGATATCTTTTCATCCCTGAGATGGGTTTGTTTGGGTGACTACGTGCGCGCGTCTTCATCGGCAACAGAGAGGGGCTGTATATCCCCTGTCTCTAGTGGACGTAGTTAACAGAGAGGGGCTGTATATCCCCTGTCTTGGGTGGACGTAGTGAACAGAGAGGGGCTGTATATCCCCTGTCTTAAAAGGACGTACTTGGCATTGGTTTAGGGTTTTCTACTCTTGGGTTATTGGATTCTTCGTTATCTATCAATCATTCCTAGTCCTGGTGACTACTTGGTCTTTCTACTCCTAACTGGAACTTAATCTAACTAAGGCATTGGATACTCACTAACTCATGGTGTGAATTTGTTTACTAACTTTCCTTTTCTATTGTTGTCTCTATCTTTAACTTGCTATCTGTGACTTGGTGATTTTTAAAGTGCTTGTTTCTGTTTGGTTTTTTTAAATATTGATTTCAAGTTACTGCTTGCTTAAAGGTTATCTTTAAAGTTCTATTTTGGTGATTAGTACCAGTTCCATTCCAGGGAACTGACCCGCCCCTTTCGGGGTGGGCTGCTTGGTTTCATCTTGCAGGTACGAATTGATTTACAGGTGGCCACGAAGAGAATGAGCGTTTGGGATGGGACTAGGTTTTGTGGAGAGTTGAGTTAATGTGCTTTATTTCTATTATGTTTGTGTTAAGTTTTCTCGAGTTCAGACCGTAGTTTTTGTAAATTGTAAGTTGTAATTGGTGAGGTTTGGTTCCGGGTGTTTGGAACCCGATGGTCTGTAATCGCCTTAGAGTTTTATTTCCGCTGTATTTATGGTTAATAGGGGCGTTACAGAAAGTGGTATCAGAGCGTAGTTACGCTCTGAACCGGACAAAACAAGCCGAGTGAAATACTTAGATTATAGGTGCACTTAAAAATGGGGAACTGGGGTAGAATTGGGAAGTGAGAATTCCAGAAAGGCGCGCGACCCTTACCCCATACTTATTTACTTCACGTACCTACGAACCGTTCTTAGGACGTTATAAATATTGCATATATTTCTACATAGATATTTAGATTCAACAAGACGCCTTCTGAGTAACAAAACCAGTCATACCAGCTAGATGTCTCGAAGAGGAGAAGAGGAGGAGCTGGTCCCTCAGGAGGCTATGGACCCGACGCTGTCACCCCAGAGGTCATAGCGCAAATTGTGACGGCTGCATTAGCTCAGCAGCAGGCCCAGATTCCACAACCACCACCGCCACCACCTAATGGTCCCCGGGAGTTCAATTGGCTGAAGGCGGTTAACGACCTTCGTCCTCCAATCTATGAAGGCCAACCAGAACCGAAGACCTTAGAGAAATACATAGACGAGATGCAGAAGGCCTTCACCTCTCTGCATGTTCCAGTGAATCGCCAGGTGGACATAGCGGCCTACTTTCTTCAGGGACCCGCGCATCGATGGTGGCAGACTGCTAGAGCCGAGCTGACGGCCCAGGCGAACTTTGACTTTCAGGCATTTCTAGTGGCCCTGAGGGCTAAATTCTATCCATCCTATCTACAGAATAGGATGAGGAGCGAGTTCAAGCAGCTGAAGCAAGGGAATATCTCCGTTGCTGAGTACTACAATAAGTTTGTGGAGTTACTTGCTGTCATTGGAGAGGGAGCTTACGCTCCAAGATATCTGGTGGAAAATTCCATACCGGCTTGAACTTCAAGATCATGACTATGATCGGTTCCACCAGAGGGATGACCCTACAGGTATGGAATATGAGTTAAATTTCTGGTACACAAAGATTTCCCCACTAACACATCTTGTAATGACAGGAGCTAGCTGATGATGCGAACGATTGCGAGACCACCATTGCCTATCAGGATTTTGTGCTAGGCAAGAGAAGGAAGGACAATGGAGGAGGAAATGGAAGAGGACCCCCTCAGACTCATGAAAGGAGGGGAAAATTTTTCAAGGGAGGGAACGAGAAGGCCATCGTCCCTTCTAATGCTAATGTTAAGCCTCTCGCTACGAACCACCCAGGGGTGAGAAAAGTTAGAATCTATAATATGGTTACATTTATGCTATCACGTCACTAACCTTGCACTGAAACAGGAGACAACCCGGTGAGAAGGTATTTCTGCAAGTGTGCCAGAAAGACCACCCGGGCAAGGACTGTAAGGGAAACCTGGTGGAGTGCAACTACTGCGGTAGGATGGGACACCGGGGATTCGAATGCTTCGCGAACCCGGATTCTAGGAACTACAAGCCACGCACCGGGTCGACGACTAGAGGCCCAACTACCAATGCTACAGGAAGAGGAGAGAGGTAGAGGTGGCACGGGAGGTGCTGGACCCTCTACCAGCCACCCTGCCCAGAACCAATCACAAAGGCCGGGACAAAATTACCCTCAGAGGCCAGGCAAAGCACCGGTCCTCAACCTGGTGGACCGTGTCGAAGCAGCGAGGGATGACCCGAGTACACATGGTAAGGACTATTATCCTAGCGAAGAAGCTTAGATGTTACTTTCTTTACATCTTACTAGCTATTTCTTTTCCTTCTTAATGTAAAAGGGATGAACTATAAATCCCTCTTTTATTGTGCACTTTCCATTGCCAGTTGTGAACCTTATCCTAAACTGCTTTATAAGAATCATTGTTTTCATTCAGCTTTTGATATTTGCTTTCCTATATTACCTATTTCCACACCCACCATCCCCTTTGAAGCCAAACCACACCCACCTGCTGAAGTGTGAGATGCTGAGACCCGGGATGATTCTATTACGGGAGTTTTTGACCCCAGCAGTCCAGTATGCATTGATCCTCATGATCAGGGAGTTAGGTGTGAAAGGAGGAAACTTTTACACCCCTACCTTCAAGAACGGTTCAACCATGAAGGTGAAGATCATGTGCCTAGGTAAGAAGTGGAACCACACCACCAAGAGTTATGAGAGGTGGAGGTGCCACCAATCCCGGAAGAGTTGCAGACCATCATTGGAGCTGCAGTTACGACAACACAAGAATTGGAGGATGAGCCCGTTCCAGACATAACCTCAGACGTCTGCATCATCAATTTTTATGGAAAAGAAGGTAAGCTAGGGTTGCATCAAGATAAGGATGAATCCCTAGAATCCATCACCAAAGGAGTTCCAGTGGTTTCCATATCACTTGGGGACGACACGGAGTTCCTATTCGGTGACCAGAAGAGGATGGACCTTGCTACCAAGATCCTCCTGAAGTCAGGTGATGTGCTAATATTTGGAGGAGCAGCCAGACTAATTTACCATGGGGTGAAGAGAATCAAGCCTAACACAGCCCCCACACCCATTATTAACCAGACTCA
Source organism: Limonium bicolor (assembly GCA_023374045.1). Lineage (NCBI taxonomy): Eukaryota > Viridiplantae > Streptophyta > Magnoliopsida > Caryophyllales > Plumbaginaceae > Limonium > Limonium bicolor. Next base: position 106,841,427 of record CM041777.1, on the reverse strand, counting down.
CCTGAAACCTGGCCGATTAAACCTGACCTTTAGACAGATCTAGCCATGTACTTTACAATTTCAGCTTTGTAATCATTAAACTGCTCATGAAGCTTTCAATAAGAATGGAAATTCTAAGAACTTATTTCTTCGTGTAGGAGCTGGAAATTTAGATGTCAGGCTGAATGTGTTGGACCAGGCTCAAGCAAAGAGCAATGGAACGGTCATCACAGGTATACCAATTAACCTTGAACAACTACTTTGGAAGAGTTAACTAGAAACCTTAAAACTTCACTCAATAATTGCAGGCACATTCCAAATTAATGGAGTGGAGGCCACCGTCCTGTTTGATTCTGGAGCCTCCCACTCCTTCATATCCCAAGCATTTCATACTAAGATAAATGCCCCCACAGAGGATATCCATGATTGCTCCGTTTTGTTGCCATCCAGAGAGTTGATCAAGTGCAGTAAACAGTGCAAGAATCTGAGCATACACATCAAGGGAGCAGACTTTCTTCTCGATGCCATTGTCTTCCCTGGCATGGGATTTGACATAATTGTGGGCATGGACACGCTACAGCGGCACAGAGGTAGACTACACTGTGCAGAGCATCGTCTCCTCTTGAAGTCAGCCACAGGGATCACAGTATCATACCGAATGCAGCCCAAGCAGCCGACTGTGAAGGTTGTATCGGCATTATCCCTGATGAAGGAAGTGTCCAAGGGCGCGACTGCCTACTACTATATGCCCAGGATCTGAGGACAGATCCGAAGTTCAGGAGCGACGTTCCCATTTGTGTCGGAGTACCCCGATGTTTTTCCAGAGGAGCTACCTAGACTACCACTGCTGAGAGAGGTTGAATTCAACATCGACCTCATACCCAGTACCGGACCGATTGCCAAGGCTCCCTACCGGATGGGCCCTGCAGAGATGGTCGAGTTGAAGAAGAAGTTGCAGGAGCTTCTAGATAAGGGTTTCATCAGACCCAGTGTCTCACCTTGGGGCGCTCCAGTGCTTTTCGTCAAGAAGAAGGACGGAAGCATGAGACTCTGCATTGACTATAGGGAGCTGAACAATGTCACAATAAAAAACAAGTACCCACTGCCCAGGATCGATGACTTGTTCGACCAGCTGAGGGGAGCTAAGGTGTTCTCTAAGATTGATCTGCGTTCCGGATATCACCAGATAGCTGTAGCTGAGCCAGACATAGAGAAGACAGCTTTCCGGACCAGATACGGCCACTACGAGTTCACAGTGATGCCGTTTGGACTGACCAATGCACCCGCGAGATTCATGGATCTGATGCAGAGAGTCTTCCAAGCCCAGTTGGATAAGTCGGTAGTCGTATTTATAGACGACATTCTAATCTTCTCCAAGAGCAAAGAGGAACATGAGCAGCATTTGAGGACAGTCTTGGAGACACTGAGGGAGAAACAATTGTATGCCAAATTCAGCAAAGTGTGAATTCTGGCTGGACAAGGTGTCATTTCTTGGACACGTGATCTCTGCTGAGGGAGTTTTAGTAGACCCAGCTAAGATCGAGGCAGTGAAGAGCTGGCATAGACCTCGCACTGTGACAGAGGTTAGGAGTTTCCTTGGGTTGGCTGGCTACTATAGACGCTTTGTGAAGGACTTCTCCAGGCTAGCCAAACCCTTGACCTCTCTGATGAAGAAGGACAGCCGTTTGTATGGACAGAGGCTTGTGAGGTCTCCTTCCAGGCGCTGAAGAACGCCTTGACCACAGCTCCAGTATTGATAATTCCAGAGGGGAACGAGGGGTACGAGGTATATTGCGATGCTTCCGGCAGAGGGATCGGTGGAGTACTGATGCAGCATGGCCGAGTAGTAGTAGCGTATGCTTCTAGAGAGTTGAAGAAGCACGAAGAAAATTACCCCACCACGACCTTGAGCTCCTCGCCATAGTCTTCGCCTTGAAGATCTGGCGACATTACTTGTATGGAGCCACGGTCCAAATTATGACAGACCATAAGAGTCTGAAGTACATCTGGACCCAAAAGGAGTTGAATCTGAGACAACAGAGATGGGTCGAGCTACTGGCAGATTATGACATCAACCTCCAGTACACAGAAGGGAAAGGAAATGTTGTGGCAGATGCTCTGAGCAGAAGAGCTTATTCACTTCTCGCTTTGATAGAGACGACCACGATAGCTGAGGAGGTGTATGCAGCCCAGGACAGTGACGTTTATCTACAGGGCGTCAGGCAGAAGTTAGCAGACGGTTTGACTGATGGTCTGAAGTATGACTATGAGCTGGACAGCGAGGGACACCTTCGAGTCAGAGGCAGACTCTGCGTTCCTCAGGATGCGACAGAACTTCAGACCAGGATTCTTTAGAGGCTCATTCCTGACATTATCAGTACACCCTGGAGCCACCAAGATGTACAAGGACTTGAAGCAATTATTCTGGTGGAGCGGGATGAAGAGGGATGTAGCTGATTTCGTCTCTCGGTGCCTCACTTGTCAGAAGGTGAAGTTTGAGCATCGTCGACCAGGAGGCCAGATTCACTCACTACCAGTACCGTGCTGGAAGTTTGACGACATCAGCATGGATTTGTGGTCGGTCTCCCTCCAGCTAGAGGTGGACTGAACGCAATATGGGTTATAGTCTATAGGTTGACCAAGACAGCTAGGTTCATACCTATCAAGGACACATGGAAGGTGCCCAAACTAGCTGAGGTGTTCACCACAGAGCATATCCGGTACCATGGGGTACCGAAGACGATCGTCTCCGATCGTGACACTCGTTTCCTCAGTAGATTTTGGCGTCAGGTGCAGGAGGCATTTGGGACTCAGCTACGACTTAGCACAGCTTTTCACCCGCAGACTGATGGGCAGACTGAGAGGACTATTCAGACATTGGAGGATATGTTGCGAGCAGTCGCTCTAGACTATCAGGGGAGTTGGGTAGAGCGTCTACACCTGGTAGAGTTCTCCTACAATAACTCTTACCATGCGTCTATCGGCATGGCACCATTCCAGGCTCTATATGGCAGGCCGTGCCGGACTCCCTTATCATGGAGTGACCCTGCTGAGGCAGTCTTGATTGGGCCCGAGTATATTCAGACACTACAGGATGACGTCAGAGTTATTCAGTAGCAGCATGAGGACAGCGCAGTCCAGACAGAAATCTTACGGGGATCAGCGCACCAGAGAGCTCGAGTTTCAGTTGGGAGACATGGTCTTCTTACGAGTGTCTCCGATGAGAGGCATCTTCAGATTTGGGATGAGGGGGAAGCTAAGCCCTAAGTATGTCGGCCCGTACAGGATTACGGAGCGAGTGGGGCCAGCTGCATACAAATTGGATCTACCAGCAGAGTTGGGGAAGGTACATGACGTGTTTCATGTATCTCAGCTAAAGAAGTATATGTCTGACCCTTCTCACGTACTGCAGCCAGAGAGATTGGAAATAGAGCCTACACTGAGATATGAGGAGACTCCTATTCAGATCTTGGACACGAAGGTCCGAGAAACGAGAGGCAGATCAGTTAAACTAGTGAAGGTTCTTTGGGAACACCATGGGGTCGAGGAAGCTACTTGGGAGACTGAGGACTCCATGAGAGTGAAGTACCCCATCTTTTTACATGATAGTTCCCTATATTTAGTCTATATGGGTTCTCGTTAGTAGAGGTACGAGGGCGTACCTTAGCTCTTTTTAGGGGGAACTGGTGCATACTCCTCCTTCGTTACCTCATCCAGATTATGCCCGGTTACTTTATTAGTGGGATGAAGGAGAGGTGTATGTATGTACTTGAGTACACTATGTGACGTATGTACTTGAGCTACAGGTGATGTGTTTTGTGATTTTTATCTATGAAATATTTGGTATATCTTGGTTCGGTTTGATTGAGTTCTGAGTATGTGTGAAAATTGAAATGGGAATGGTGGAAATTAAAGGTTTGGTATGGAAGTTACAAATGGGAATGTTTATTGGAACTGTTAGTTGATTCTAAACTTCGAGTCGAAGTTTCTGTTAAGGGGGATATACTGAAATACCCCTAAATTAATTTACATTAATTTAGGGGATTCTTTTTATAAAAACCCTAAATATTATTATTACACACCAACTTAATATATAGTATTATTTAAAAATTATTTAGGGGACTTCTTATTTTAAACCCTAAATAATAATACAAATTAAGTTAATTTATTATACAGTAATATGAATTTAACAACAAGATTTATAAGTCAATAAATCTTGGGAAAATTTCTAGACACTCCAATTATATTATAAAGATTTTAGAAAATTTGAAAGCATGATTTGAAGCACAAAAGTCAATATAAAATCCTAGGAACCCTAAAGCTTATTAAGCCTTGCTAGGGTTGACTTTTTGAGAATGGTCAAACCAGCCCATGAAACCTATACCAATAAATAGGTTATGGAAAACCATGAAGATCGATAAAAAGAACGTCAAAAACGGATCATCCTAGCCAAAGTTATGATAGATTGAAGTTTAGAGCCAAAATTTTAATGACTGCCACGTGTCAGGCTCACACGCGCCAGGACTTAGGCGATTTCTATCTCCTTGAATTTCGGTAACAGATTTCAGTATTTTGCCCTAACTTTAGACGGCCATATCTCACTCATCTCTCAATATTTTTCAATGCCACCTTCTTCATTCTTTCTCCTTCGAATCCTCTTTCCAACCATTACTCACACATACCCTAATTCATTATACATCAGCCACAAATCTGACCTAAAGTTGACCCCTTGCAAAACTCTACCCAGAATCCAGTTTCTCACCGAATTCAGGTAACTTTCGTTGATCATAACTCCTTCGTCTCTCAACCAAATTTGATTTCTTTAGCTTGTTTTAAAGATCTCTAATCCCTCTACAATTGTCATGTTTATGCCCAAGTCTGATTCGTAACCGTTTGGAGGACATAGTTGCCTAAAGTCTCTGATTCCGCTGCACAAAAATCATACCGAAATTGTAAGGTATAAACTCGTGACTTGCGACTTTAATTTTCTGTGTGTTGCGAGTTAGGATTAGTTCTTGTTATCAATATGTAGAGGTAAGTTTACTCTTTCGATTAAGCCCTTACACATAGCCTAACTCGATCTGTACTGCAAGTTATAGATCCTCAAAGTCGGCCTCGTGAACTGCTCGAAAGTTTGAACTTTTCCAGATTTTCCGAATTCGAATTCCTCCGTTGTTGCAACTCCGGTAAGTTTCCGATCAATTGCTCCGTTTTTGTCAAACCTTGTCGTGTTTCCGACCTAACCCAACCACCAATTAAGCTTATTATGCTTCGTATATGTAGAATTTTGCAAATTGAATTCGAACTGCTTAGAACCCTATTCGGATAGAACCCAGAATCGATTTTCGGAATACTGCATATAATTGGGGAAATCTGTGTCATTAGAACCGTAATTTAATTTCGAAACGAATGGAGGAAGAATCACGCGATTTCGTTCTGTGGATTGAGAGAAAATGTGGATTTAGTACTCGAATCGGGTTGGGGGCGGATGATGAACTCGGCTTTCAGCAGCCGTCCGATGTAGTTATAAGAAACGGACGGCTGAGATTAGATCGTTTCAAATTAAGAGTATAAGTTTTTATTATAATTTCAGAAATAAACCCTAACTTGTTGAATGTATTTAAATGCCTTCCGAATGTATTTTGACTTGAAATTTAACCATAGATTCCTTATTAAACCTAGTTTATTTTGATGTAAATTAATATGGTTTTGAGTTTTTAAACGTAAGTTATGATTTTTGCAAGTTACGGGTTTTCTGGAATTATTTGGTAAATTTAAAAAGATATTTTATGAAATAAAAATTTTATAATATGTCTAAAATGTTATAGTTATTATATATTAAATTTGGGAATTTTTGGACAAGGGTAAATGGGTTTAAAAATTATGTTTATGAAATTTTTATAAGAATAACTATAATATATGGTTTTTAATGTAACAAAAATTAAAGTATGGTTTGTTAATAAGCTTTTAGGTTGGGGAAAATAATAAAACCTAAATTAACATTTTATACCAGTATGTTTATAAATATTTTGGGTATTATCTTTTAAGTGAAGTAAAAATGTTTACATATATATATATACTTATATGGGAGTAGTAAAATAGAAACTTATATTAAATCAAGGAATTAAACTAGTCTACATTTTTATTTATTATATAATGTGGAAGTTAATATACTTAATTAAAGCTTGAGGAAATACCTTATTTTTAAACCATATATCAGATGTTAATATGTGTAGAAGTTAATAAAGAGAATGAATACAATATAACTACATAAATAATGTTTAAGTAAATCCTAGTATATATATATAATAGGCGTCACTAAAAGAAATAAAATACTTTATCCTATAGGTAATAACTAAGCAGATAGAATGCTTTGTGAATACTAGATGTGTAAGAGTTATTAAAGTAATTAAACTTAATAAAATTTCTTAAAGAATGTTTTGGGATAAATCCTAATATATGCATAAATATATTAGAAATATTAAGAGATAATGTTAACATTCCCTGCGGGAAACCTAATTAGAAGAATAAATATATACTCGTGCTAAACTTTAGGTCTTTAATCGATGTTGTAATAATTAGCCAACGATAACTTAAAAGTTTAATTAAACTAATCCCATGGCTAAGAGTAAGTAATTAAAATAAATTAGACGTATCCTTAGACAAGAAATTCAATGGCGTAGTTGGTCGAGATAAACCTGGAACTGAGTCGAGGTTGCACGTTCGAAACCTCGCATAATCCTTTTAGGGAATTTAGTTTAAATAGCAAAAACGTAGCACGGTCTTGGACTAACCTACTAAGCCCAAGTCTATGAACTTCAAAAGCCCATTTAAACAGACCAAGAGAGTTTGGGCCACTCTTAGGGTAAACTTAGATCATTCCTAATCAACTGTAATGGGCCTAATAAAAGATTTAATTAACTAGATCTAGCCCAAGTGCTATGAGAGGATAACTGTAAATCTAAAACTATAACCCGGTAAGAACAAAAGGTGTTCAGTTATACAAGTTCCATAACTAATCAATACTTGGAACACCTTAATTATAGTTGTTAGTGGGTGTTGCACTTTCAAGTTTAGTCAAGGGTGGATTACTGCTTCTACACATACCAGTTACGATTTCTCGTACTCATATGCTTGCTAACGGACTTAAGGGACGTTTTTGAAAAATAACTGAGCCTAAAAGGTTTTAATAAGGAAAAATGGTTTGTGTGACTAACTCAGCCTGTATGACTAACTGAGCCTTGGTTGAACAACATACATGGTTATTGGTTCCTTCTATCTGGTTGTTTCATTAGATATTATCTGCCGGGGTTTACGCCTCTGCACTCTGTAGGACTGAGTGTTTTGGTATCGCTCTGGTGCAGTTAATGATCTGTGGAATTTTGGAAATGTCAATCTTGGTAATTCTTCTTGACTCTGGATATCTTTTCATCCATGAGCTGGGTTTGTTTGGGTGACGTGCGCGCGTCTTCATCGGCAATAGAGAGGGGCTGTATATCCTCTGTCCTTAGTGGACGTAGTTAACAGAGAGGGGCTGTATATCCCCTGTCCTGGGGGACGTAGTGAACAGAGAGGGGCTGTATATCCCTGTCCTAAAAGGACGTACTTGGCATTAGGGTTTATTCTACTCTTGGGTTATTGGATTCTTCGTTATCTATCAATCATTCCTAGTCCTGGTGACTACTTGGTCTTTCTACTCCTAACTGGAACTTAATCTAACTAAGGCATTGGATACTCACTAACTCATGGTGTGAATTTGTTTACTAACTTTCCTTTTCTATTGTTGTCTCTATCTTTAACTTGCTATCTATGACTTGGTGATTTTTAAAGTGCTTATTTCTGTTGGTTTTAAATATTATTTCAAGTTACTGCTTGCTTAAAGGTTATCTTTAAAGTTATGTTTTGGAGATTAGTACCAGTTCCATTCCAGGGAACTGACCCGCCCTTTCGGGGTGGGCTGCTGGTTTCATCTTGCAGGTACGAATTGACTTACAGGTGGCCACGAAGAGAATGAGCGTTGGGATGGGACTAGGTTTTGTGGAGAGTAATGTGTTTAATTTCTATTGTGTTTGTGTTAAGTTTTTCTCGAGTTCAGACCGTAGCTTTTGTAAATTGTAAGTTGTAATTGGTGAGGTTTGGTGTCGGGTGTTTGGAACCCGATGGTCTGTAATCGCCTTAGAGTTTTATTTCCACTGTATTTATGGTAATAGGGGCGTTACGATTCACTTTGGAGCTACTCCATGGTCAAAGTCTTCTTTTGATCCGGGAGCAAACTGCATTTGTATAAATTTAATGAAATCTGAAATTTGTGAAGCAAAATAGTAACTGGAAGTGGGGTACCTCACGTGGGGAGCGATCACTACTGAATCATAATCCGGGAACATCCTATTTGATTGAGTACTGTTTCACTTTTTGATCCCCCAACTGAAGCTGATTATCTCGATCTCTTTATTTTTTATATTCAGGTGGCAACAAGGCTAACTAAGCAAAAAAAAAAACTGAAGGTGATACAATGATTTCCTCTGGCCGTGCTTGAGGTATGATTGGGCGATGGCCTGAGGTTGTTTCTTCTGGATGAGGTATGCTCAATTGGGAGACCGAAGGGGTGCACGGGTCAATAGAAAAAGCCTGTCTTGGCTACATTGACAACCACCCTTCGTTTGTTTTTTTTTTAATGAAAGGCGCCGGCGATATACATCTTTTTTTAAGATTTTTTCTTTTTTTTATCATAAAAATTTTAAGTTGTTGTAATTTTTGATATATAAGTCCAAAATGAAAAATATTTATATCATTGTTTACCTAAATTCAAGCTCTTCAAAACAAGACCAGTCATGGATATATTTTGACAACTTTAAAAAAATTATTTTTACATGTATAGTGTACAGAATGTAAAAGAAAACTTGTACAGATGGTCATACAAACCTGTACAAATATTCACTAAAACATGTACATCTTCACGTAAAAACATGTACATTAAAAACATACCGAAGGTCACATAAACATGTACGAATCACTAAATATGTATATTCTTAGATTAAAACCTGTACATATAAGAAATAACACTTGTACACACAGTCATACAAATATGTACAGATGGCCATACAAACATGTAAAAATATTCATTAAAAAATATGTACATTCTCACATTTGAACATGTATATCGTCACATTAAAACATGTACATTCTCATATTAAAACATGTACATACATCCTCACATTAAAATATCATGATATACATGTAAAAATAATTTTTTTGAAAGTTGTCAAAACATATCCATGACTGGTCTTATTTTGAAGAGTTTGAATTTAGATGAGCAATGATATGATTTTTTTTCATTTTAGACTTATATATTAAAAGTTACAACAATTTAAATTATTGTTGTTTTAATAAGATTAAAAAAAATAAAAGGAAAAAAAATAAAAAAACCAAAACGACTGGGGCTTACGCCCATAGTCACTTTGTTTGTTCTTATTTTTAATTTTGTCTCATTATATTTCATTAATTACAAAATTATCCTACTATAAAAAAGATATTTTTATTTTAATTTGACTTAAATCTCCTTGGATGTAGCTAAGATAGCTACATCCACATGTAGCTAAGAATTAGTGATAGAAAAATTAAATAGTACGTTTTTATATAATTTTTTTTATAAAACAGTCAATATTTTATATCTTAGTGACCTCATAAATATCATAGAAATTAATTATAAAAATTTCTATTTTTCAGTGTCTAGAGAATGAGATTATATAATCTCCAAAATAGAACGACCCTAAGACTTAGGAATGCGTTTCCATTTGCATTGTTTTTTATCATTACGTCTATTTTAATGTGGAAAGTAGTCTCGACTGGGAAGAATTTCTTGTCCGGTAATTAAAACCTCAGATGTCTTTCCATTTACCGGAGGTTGATATATGGTCGAAGAGAAGGCAAACAAGATTGTTCACAACCTTGCCGGTGGTTCCTTTTATTTTGATTTTTGTTTGTAAAACTAGATTGTTTGACTTAGCCACTGATATTGTGCTTTTCTAGCTATGAACAAGTTCATGTAGATTTTAGTTTGAAACTGATCATGATTTCAGTTTAGAGAATGTTGCTTATAATACGGTTAACCTTCTTGTGTTTATCATAATTATTGATAACCACTTTGAGATTACGGTATATTTGACTATGAGCCCCCGAACTATAACCCTGTTATCAAAACGTTAGCTACATGCTGACCCATCAGCTTAATCACATTATTAATGCTAGCCTAGACAACAAAACTGCTTAATCAACATCGTCTAACTCTCACTCATCCCAATTCAGATGCATTTTCGAGGTAGGTTTGATGTTTTTTCGGACAATAAGAATGCTGATTAAGCAGTGTTTTTTATTCAGCATGTCATTAATAATGTAATTAAGCTGATGGGTCAGCACGTGGTTAACATTTTGATAATAGAGTTATAGTTCGGGGCTCATAATCAGAGATACCATAACCTCAATGTGGTTACCAATAATTATGATACACATAAGAGGGTTAACTATATTTGCTAAAGGGGTTCCGAGTAATTTACTCAATAATTAACTTATATTACATTTTTATATATGAGCAACTTGCTCGGATTTAGTGAGATATTGTTGTTAAGTTATAAGTTATTGAAATATAGATATTAGATAAATAATGTCTGAATAATCAAAATTAGTAACTAAATTGTGAAACGGGTGAAATATACAAACTAGTGCATGACAAATGGATACAATTTAGGGTCCAGAAAATTGAAATTAACGTCTGAATATATGAACTAGTTCTTCATAAATAGGTACAATTTAGCATCTGAAAATTAAAATTAGCGTAAGCAGTTTAGCGTCTGATAAATATTGGATGCTAGATATACTAATTTTAGACTAAGTTATTTAACCTCCGATAATATGCTTGCGACCAATTTATGGATGCTATTTTACGTCCGATTGTGGACACTAAATAATGAACGTAAAATAGCATCCGAAACAAATGAATGCTAGAGTGGATGTAAATTAGCATCAACCAGATGCTAAAAAAGTTTAGCATCTAGGCTTTAGTGTACGATGAATGTCAGACGCTAAACATCAAAAATTAGACTCTAATTGTAATTAGCGTCTGATTTTTTATGTTTAGTGTCTAAAAACTTCGGACGCTAAATCCTATACTTTTTTGGTAGTGATATGATCTAAATATACACTTTAGCATTGTCTATGTAAATTTTTATCAATTTCAGGAAAACATCACCTACATTAAATGAAAATTAGAAAAAACCAACTTGCCTAGAAAATTATAAAAGTTGCGGGATATTTTTGAAACCTTATGGATGAGATGAATAATTTCACTAAAGATCATGGATGAGGGATGTAATTTTCCCAAAAGTTAATCATACTTTAGTAATGGTCATCTCATTTTGATAACCGGTTTTTATTTGTACAGCTTCCACTATTGTTGTTACATTCTATTTTTTGCTCTTTTGTATTTTAATTTTAGTATGTATATTGTTGTGACCAACTTCATAAAATGATTCATGTTAAAAAAAAAAAGATTGAATGTTGTTGTATATATGTCTTATTCATCACGTTTTTGTACATACGTCACCTTTATCATTATTAGTATACAATATGGGGACCTTGGAGCTAGCTCCATGGTGGTAGATGGCTCCATGCCAATGTACAACAACTATTGGCCCTCTCACTCTCTTTCATATTTTTAATCTTTTTTTAGCAAAAATGTAATTTTGTATAAAGTGACAGGTGCTAGCGGGAATACGAAGAGAGTGAGACACGAGAAAGAAAAAGTAATTAACGGAAATGTATATTAAATTTTAAAATGTTATAACTTACAAAATATAAGTGTAAAAATTAAAAAAAATTATACCATTGGTCATCATAATTTGTGCTATTCAAAACAAGATGCATCATTAATATGTTTTGGAAAACTTAAAATTTTATGATTTTAGAATGAGTATATATTACGTATTTTTAAGTGAATCTTATTCATTAACAAAATGAATATTCTTTAATAATAAAATGAACGTTATTCATTAACAATATGAATCTTATTTAGATTTATTTTTCTTAAAATAAATATTCACTTTTAGAAAAACAAAGGATTCACATTCTATAATGTGAAAGGTTCAGTTTTCTTAAATATAAGATTCATTTTTGTGAAATTTCAGGAAATGCCACTATATTTTTGGCTAATTCATGAAATAACACTAAAAAAAGTCATGAAATATCATTATATTTTTTAAAAGTCCATGAAATGCCACTAAAGTTATTGGCCAGAAGGAAAAATGATAAAAATACCCCTAATAGTTAACAAATTAATTTTAAAGTTCACAATATACCCTAATTGTTAAAAATTCACCAAAATTCACAAAAGATCAAATAATATTAAAAAATATATAAAAAATATAAAATATTGAAAAAATAAAATATTAAAATATCATAATATATTGAACAAATGAGTATTTCTCATTTTTTTAAATTATTGAGTACCCTAAAAAATGATATAGAGTTTTGAACGCATAATTTTATCAATATTTCTACTTATTTATAATAATTAAGTACTACATTTTTGAAATTGTTTTTCTATCAAATTAAATTATTTATTTAAAATAAATTATTTGCATTTTAAATATTTAGAAAAATTTTAAAAAAACTATATTCTATATTATGCCATAAAAACAAAACAAAAAGATATAAATTTTTAAAATATTTTCTCGATATTAGTTTAAAATATAATTTAAATTACTTTGAATATATAATTCAAATTGGTAGAAAAAAGACAATTTAAAAATTAATGGTACAAATTATAGCTTAATTAGTACAAATTAGTAGAAAGATTGATATAAATTATATTTTCAACCTCTATATTCTATTTTATAGTACTAAATAATTTAAAAAACATCTAAACAATATTTAATATTTTTCAATTTTTGAGATATATTTAATATTTTATTAATATATATTATATTTTTATAGTATTTTCAATTTTTGGTGAATTGTTAACATTTAGGGACATATTGTGAACTTTAAAAGTACTTTGTTAACTAGTAGGGGTATTTTTTTCATTTTTCCTTCTGGTCAATGGCTATAGTGGCATTTCATGGACTTTTACAAAAATATAGTGGCATTTCGTGACTTTCTTTTTTTAATGGCATTTAATGAATTAGCCAAACATATAGTGGCATTTCATGAAATTTCCCTTCATTTTTCATGAACATTTGATTCACTTTTTTTCAACAAAATATTCACTTTTCAATAAATAAAATGTTCATTTGTTCTCGTATTTGTGTTAAGATTCAATTTCTTAAACATAAAATTCACTTTTCTTAAATATAAGATTCTCTTTAATTAAACATTGATTCATTTTTTTCAACAAAATATTCACTTTTCAATAAATAAAATGTTCATATTGTTCTCGTATGTTTGTGGTAAGATTCAATTTCTTAAACATAAAATTCACTTTTCTTAAATATAAGATTCTCTTTAATTAAACATTTGATTCATTTTTTTAACAAAATATTCACTTTCAATAAATGAATGGTTCATATTGTTCTCGCATAAGCTTGTGGTAAAATTCATTTTCTTAAAATAAAATTCACTTTTTTAAATATAAAATTCCCTTACTTAAACATTTGATTAACTTTTCTTAAACAAAATATTCACTTTTAATAAATGAACAGTTCATATTGTTCTCGCACAAGCTTATGGTAAGATTCAGTTTTCTTAAACCAAAAGGTTCATATTGTTTCTCACATAAGTTTTTTTTTTCTAAAACACAAATTGATTCAGATTATTTAATAAAAAGGTTCACTTATCTTAAAAAATAAGATTCACTTTCTAGACAAAGAGATTCACTTTCTTAAACAAAAGATTCATTTTTCAATAAATGAAGTGTTCTTATTGTTCTCGTATAAGTTTCTAGTAAGATTTACTTTTATTAAACATAAGATTCACTTTTCAATAAATGAACCACAAAAAGATACTCTAAACCCCAAACATGCCCTAGGACAGTTAAACCATTGAATAATGTTAAAGTGGTTTGGTTATTAAACACCACTAAAAAAATTTATCCTACCCCTCATACACAACCCTAGGACAGTAACATTGTTGAAAAACCTAACACTGTTGAAGAAACTAACACCGTCAAAGAAACTAACAAACGTTGAAGAAGCTAAGAACCATTGAAGTAGCTAATAACGTTGAAGTAAGCTAATGTGGTTCGGTTATTAACCACCATATATATAATAAAAGAAGATAACTCAGCCCCTATACAACACTAGATTGGCTAACACTATGAAAAAACTAGCATTGTTAAAATATATAAAAATTAAGTATTTTTATTTATTTTAAAGTGAATCTTGAAATATATGTACATGCTAAAAATTAATATATTCATCTTGGATTTTTTTTTTAAAAAAACTTGAATTATGATAAACAACGATATAAACTAAATATTATTTACACTTATATTAATAAAATATAACATTTTAAAACTTTACAAAAAGATAATATAGAAAAAGACAAAAATAAACCTTTGCCATCTTATTAGTCTACCTTCCTTCCTTTTTTTTAAAAAAAAAAAAACTTCATCCCCATGTTCATCTACGATGTCGTGTCGACCTCAACTAGTGAAGTATAGTATTTATTTTTTTTTTGTTTAAAAATAGTATGCGACCGAAGTAAAATCTATATCAAGTTGGATATAATAAAGTTACTGATATCGAGACCTCTTACCTCCATCCCACTTTCTCCATACTTATTTATACTTATTTGATTTCCATATTATTACCATTCAAATTGTATATATCAAATCGACCTTGTCTATCTAATACCTCCGATTCAGACTTATACCAATAAAGTCAATTTCCTTTGTTACTAAATTAGTGCAAGTGGGGTACTTTCCCGTCTTGATTACATTTAAAACCCTTGGTACTTGCTATTTAACACGGTGCGCCATCCGGTTAACTGGCGGCCGGAATTGATCCCGACCCCTCTCACATCCAGAATCCAAACTTGAAGATGGCGGCTAGTGGGAAGGAAACTTGGCCTGCTATTGGTATTGATCTTGGTACCACTTACTCTTGCATGGCCGTCTGGCAGCATGATCACGTAGAGATCATCGTTAATGACCAGGGCAACAGGACAACACCTTCTTATGTTGCTTTCACAGACGATGGAAGGTTGATCGGTGATGCAGCAAAGAATCAAGCCGCCAGGAATCCCTTCAATACCGTTTTTGGTATGTGCTGCCTCTTAATTTCGTTCTCTGATATATACTGCACTCCATTCCCTCTTGTTTTGTATTATAACCCTATTCTTGAAATTTTCAGCTAATTAATATATATACTGAGAAGCTTTATCAATTAGTTATACAATCAATTAAATTAGATGATGGATATATCCCCGAAATTTGATTTTCAAAGTTTTGTGAACTCTTATCATCATCATCACTTAGGTTTGGTGTCTAATTTATGCTTGGACACCATCACTAGCATTATAATTTCATCTACATTTATATTCTATGTAGTTGTCCTCGGTCGTCTCTCTTATACATTTATATTTGAAAGATAATGTAATATGTATAAAGAAAATACTAGTAAAAATCAATTTTTTATTACAGGGTTTCTGATAAATATTGTTATCATACCCGTTATTATTGACAAGTATTTCGTTACCGAATATATTACTAAAGACTTAAAAATGTTTGAGCCTACGGTAACAATATAACTATTACAAAATATATTTTTAGTAATGATTTAGTCATTACAATAAATAAATTGATCGTAGATTACGCCATCTCGTGTTGTCGTTACAATAAATTGGATTAGTAGCGATTTTTATTTTTGGTAACGATTTTTTGTTGTTGCGAATGGTGGCCACGGGTCCGGTTCCACAGGTTCCGGTTCCGGTTCCACCGGTTCCGGTTCCGAAAATGTGTATTCGTATTCGGAACCGGTCCGGGCGGTTCCGGTTCCGGTTCCGGTTCCGGTTCTGAAATCTGGATTCGCTTCGGATTCGGTCAAAAAACCGGTTCCGGTCGGTTCCGGCCGGTTCCGGTTCCGGTTCTGGTTCTGATCGGTTCCGACCGGTTCCGGAGCGGTTCCGGAAATTCGATTGGCTCCAGTTGCTTCGTTTTAGCTCCGATTTGAGATCCGTTTGAGCGCACACGTTGCTCTTTTCATCCACTTTACTCCTAGATAGGTTATTCTTCAAGTTTATAATCTTAAATGTGTAAGAAATGAAGACTTAGGAATTTTTATTGAATTTACAAAAAATAAGGAACAAAGAAATTTTATTATATGATTCACTGCCTCATTAAAACCTTATTAGGTAAAACCCATTGGGAAAACCCTAATAAGGAAAAGTACAGCTACTAAGAGGTTACATGATTTCAATTTGCAAGTCTTAAAAAAAATTACATGGAAAGAAAGTAATACTAAATTACTAATACATTCTAAAATATTACAAGATAGAAGTCCTAAGTGGTGTTATCCCCATTCATCTCATACCAATCATCATGTTGGCCTTCATATTGAATGCGTGTGCTTGGGATCTAACGGCTATTTTCTTCAGAGGAGCGCGCGCCCGAGACCCAAAACGACGTCGTTTTGGCCTGATTACAATGGTAACTTCAACCGGTTCCGGGGCGGTTCCGGTTCCGGTTCCACCGGTTGCAGTTCCGGTTCCGGTTCCCGGTTCCGAATCCGAAGACGGTTCCAGGCGGTTCCAGCGGTTCCAGGCGGTTCCGGTTCCGGTTTCGGGCCCGGTTCGGGCCCGAATCTCAAAACATGTATTCGTATTCGGAACCGGCTGAGGCGGTTCGGTTCGGTTCGGTTCCCACCGGTTCCCGGCGGTTCCGGTTCCAATCGGTTCCGGGTAGAACCGCCGGTTCCGGGTAGAACCGGACCCGATGGCCACCATTAGTTGCGATCTAGTAGTGAAATGACAAAAGTGTGTAGATATTAACTCAACCTCTCACGTTCAAGATCTATAAGCTAATCGTAAGATTAAGCTTGAAGCACCTTTTATTCATCAGGCGGTAACTTTCTTTTTCTCTCTTTCCGGTGTTCATCATCTTTCCTATGCATGTGTATCTTCCGCGCCGTGATCTAGGATATAATCACCATCACTGGAATGCTTGCTTAACACTCTTTCACTTGACATAAGTATTGCTGATGTCCACTTGTGATTCTCGTTAGACGCTTTGTTTTTTTCTGGTGGGTGGACCGATCTAAGCTCATCCCAGCTCAGCTCATCTTTTTCCTCCACTCAACAGTCCTTTACCTCTTGACATTTGGGCATCTCCTTATCACACGACCGGCCTACTATAAGTGTTCTAGTAATTAACTGTAGAGTTAGGACTCGCAGAGTCTCTTATGTGGGTCAGGAGGTAATTTGCACACAATCTCCTGACATACTTTTTCTTGCTGAAAATAAGAGGATTAGATTTGAGATGGCCTAATTTTGTCTAAGACGTAGAGGATATAATAGTTTCGTTGTCAATTATATTGGAAGATGCGGAAGAATCGCCCTGTTAAGGTGAGGTTCAACTGAGATCAAAATTCGTTCATATTCAGCTCACCATATCGACTACTGGATTGAAAGGGGGATTAGGTCAGGATGAAGATGTAACAGTATTTATGGTTGGCCAAACTAGAATGATAGATGGAAGACATGGTACCTAATCGTGGAACTAAGAGACTCTAGACTGGAGCCTTGGTTGGTCTATCGGGACTTTAATGAGACCCTATTCAGGTACAAACAATGCGGACGGGCGGAAGGAACCACAATATAATGGCTATCCTTAGGAACTGCCTTAGCCATTGTTATCTCACTGATTTAGGTTGTGTGGGTGATATCTACACATTTACGAATAAGATGGGGTCAATATAACACTCGTAGTCGACGTGACAGCTTTCTTGAAACCCAAAGCTGGATGAACTTATTCCCATCTGCCCGAAGTACTCACCTTTGATGAGGCATATCCAATCATAGGACCATCAAACATAGTATCTTCCCGACACAATGAAGGGGACCCAGAGTTTTCAGGTTCGAGAATTGTTGAGCACATGAACCTGAATGCAAGGAAATTGTCCCATCATCGGTGTGATACATCCGGCTCTAGAGTTTATAATGAAAAAGTATCCAATTGTGGTCGAGCCCTTGGTATTTGGGGAAGCCAAAGATTCAGGTCTGGGAATCTACAGATCATAAGAGTTAAAAGAGGAAATTAACCATGTGGCTCAATTCGCTGCAATATCAGAAATCCTTTCCCATTGGCGAACTCTTAATAATGTGCTAGATCTTCTTCTTTTACGGGAAGAAACTTGTTGGGATCACCGTTCCGGAGAAATATGGGTTCATGAGGGCGATCGTAAGACTTCATTCTTCTTCAACAAAGTTCAACCCTGGAAAAGGAAGAACTCTATTCTACAATTGTGGGATAATATGGGACATGTCGCCACTGACTGTCCTCCCGTTAAGGACATTGCTCACAAATCACAATTACTTCATAAACCTATTTCAGTCCTCTAACCCAAGCCAAAACTATAATATCCTGCCTAGGTTAAAGTCGGGTTCCTTTAAAGTTGCGGGACCTTCAGGGTCAAGAATTTACACAGGTAGAGGTGATTGCTGCATTGAAGCAATTGAACCCTTGGAAAGCTCTAGGACGAGATGGGATAAAGGAGGTATTTATAAACACATACCAGATATCATTGGGAAGACTTTGTCAATACAACGCTCACTGTCCTCAACACGAATGTTACATCAACAAGACTCAACCACCCGCATACCGTCCTATCCTGAAAAAGTCAGGTGCCAGCATGATTAACGATTGCAGGTCTATCTCGCTGTGTAATACTCTATATTGAGTCATAGTTAAAGTTCTAGTTAATCAACACTAGAACCATTTATATCTGATGACGAGGGAGCATTTGTGCCAGGAAGATTGATCTTTGAAGATATAATTACAGCTTGTGAACTCATCCACACTATGAAGTCATCGACGACCAAAAGGAGGCGAAAGCTTTCGATAGAGTCAAATGATCATTTGTTACCGTTTTTCTGCACTACGTGGGATTTCTTGGAATCTGGTGAAAATATGTATATCGACAATCACATCCTCAATTCTTATGAATGGGCAACTGGGGTAAATCTTCTCTCCTGAAAAAGGACTACAACAAAGGGATCCTCTTTCTCCATTTTTATTCGTCTATTGTATGGAATCCCTCTCCTCTAGCCTCTGTAGTGTGGCTCTTTTGAAGATAATCAGAGGACTCACTCTTTGAGGTCTTAACCGCTACATAACATCCCTCATATTCACTGATAACTATGTTATATTTGGGAAAGCCAATGCCACAAAAGCCAGGTACATAATGTAAATCACTGATGATTTCCAAGAAGCCTTTGGGCAATGCATGACTCCTGTCAAGTCAGGCTTAATGTTCACGAAGAAGTTAAACAACATAAAAGAGGAGATATCTCATATAATTGGGGATCATGAGGCCAATGACCTGGGGCTGTACTAGGGCTTTCCAAGCACAATTGGTAGACACAAGAATCAGGTCTTCAGGTATCTGAGGGATAAAATGAGCAAGCGGGTTCAAAGCTTACATTGTATCATCGACAGCTAAGGGAATCCAAATTAAGTCCGTTATTCAAGCTATTTTGTCCTACGTCATGGGTGTTATTCGCCTTTCGGCTTCACTTATTAAGGAAATTCAGGGTATCATTCGAGACTTTTGGTGGTCGGATCTTTGAGTAATAAAGGAATCTCATGATGAAAATGGCACATTATCTGTAGTAGTCTAGATGAGGGTGGAGTTTGTTTCTGGGATTTACACGCCTAAAATAACGCTTTGTTAGCACGCTAGGCTTGGATAATCTACCTCATCTTCTAGTCTCTCAGGTCCTCTTAGCCAAGTACCCTCCTGCTAGCATCATTGACGCTAATCTAGGACCATGTCCAAGTACTGTTTGGAAATCTATCTTGGGATCCTTAGACCTTATTGGAAATGGATTTTCAACCCGTTTGATGAACAATGGCTTCTCAACAAGTTGGAAGGAAAACCATGGGATTGGATTATTCCTCATCATGTTTGCCTCAATGGATAAGTTAACTGGCTAATCAACAATAAGGATCAAACTTGGAATGTGGACAGGATCAAAAACCGGTTCATCGAGGAAGACTGTAATTTTATCCTGCGTACCAGACTCCCGAACCCTCCACCCCTAATGCTTGGTGCAGGGGGAAAACAAAGAATGGCCAATTTATAGTCAAGTCAACTACTACATGGAAAGAGAGGCTAGTTTTGATGATAAAAGTTCCACATCCTATGGTAATCTTATGGGTTCATCTATGAATAGAATAAGGATGTGCGCCCTACCCCAAGAGTCAGGCTCTTTGCATGGAATATTATCCAATGATTTTTCTATGATGTGCCATTTTGTCCCGTGGTACCAAAGTAACCATCCTTGCCGGTGTTCCATCTGTGGCAAGTACGAAAATCTCTCACATGTTTTTCTTTAATGTCAATCAGTTAAAGAATGGTAGGGTCGTGAAGGATTCAATCATCCGCAAGGTATCCCAAATGATGTTGGGTTTAGCAACTGGATTAAGTCTTTATGTGCTTATGACAACATCAATATGGATATTCCGATCATTACCCTCTACTGAAAGCTATGGTTTGCGAAATGCCAATTAAGGCATGGAAGAGTGCAATCTTTTGTGCAAGGCATGGTTGAGGCTTCATCGTTTCTGGCAATGGCTGATGCTTCTTGCTCCAATAGACGGCTGATGCTGGAAGAGAGAGTCACAACTACTGATCAATTCCTTGTTATTTCTTCGTTGATAGGAGTGTTTCAAAAGTAGGTTCAGGAGTGGGAGCCATTTGCTTTGACATCGCCAGGAACATTTTGGCTACTGGAACAAACATGTGATAATATTTCATGGTCACCCCAGGTAATCAAAGCTCATGCCATTAAATTCGGGCTAGAGTTGCTATGCAACTAGGAAATCCGATATTCTCTCTTCTTTGATTTCCTTGCTAATATCAACTTTCTTAAGGGAAAGGATTTAGTCTGTCCGGATGTGGGACAAATTCTGGAAGAAGTCCCTAATCATTGTGCTAACTTTAGTATCTCGAAATGGTCCTATATTCCTAGGTTAGAGAATTTTAAAGCACACACCTTAGCGAATTTAGCTAGAACAAAGGCTTTAATGGGAGTGTGGATTAATGTTCTTCATGCTTTTATCATGATCTCCATCATATAATATAAAGTATTTGCTTTTTATGAAAACAAAGATCTATAAGCTAATCAATTTTGTTTAATTTATAAATATTTCTAAATTTTCTCTCAATCTATACTCGTTTCTAATGCCAACAAATTTGTGACTAAATATACATTCTATACCACTTCAGGAATTGATCACAAAAAAAGACTAAATAACGCTACTTGTGAATACACCATTTTTTTTTGAAACCATGGATAACACTAGATTAGGTGGTGCATTACATCTTTAAAGATCCATAGGTAGTAAGCAACAACCTAACATTGAAAGGTTCCAACGAGGAGCCACTAATCCAAAGATTACAACTATTGACACACCTCACATAAAACCCCCCATGAAAAAACTTGTGTTTTGGTAGACTAAGAGCACAACTCTGTTCTAACATAATTGCCTCCAAGGAAGACCAAATCCATCCAACAAAAGACGTTAGTGGCAGATCGACGAACATGCTAGAAAACACAAGGATTAAAGTCATAACCCATAATTAATCATCTAACCAAAACCAAAGGAAAACAAAGACTAAGACCATAACCCATAAGTATACTAAGTAACCAGACGTGGACCAACGGGAGGGGCCATTTTGTGAAGCAGAAAAGGATAACTACACGGGTTGTGCCCCACCCATGCAGACAACCATGGACAAATTAGCCATTATGGCAATTCTCGGAGAAGTCTCGAACCACCTTGCCACCATCTTCACTCTTCCCAGAGCTTCCATCCTCAATATCTTCAGATTTCTTCTCTTTTCCTTTCCTTTTTTCCTCCAACAAGCAAAGTTCCCAGAACCCAATTTCTAGAAGTCCTCAAGAATTATTAAACAAGTGAATTGTATTAAAAAGTGAATATTTTGTTTAAGAAAAGTTAATCAAATGTTTAAGTAAAGGAATTTTATATTTAAAAAAGTGAATTTTATTTTTAAGAAAAATGAATTTTACCACAAGCTTATGCGAGAACAATATGAACCATTCATTTATTGAAAGTGAATATTTTGTTTAAAAAAATGAATCAAATGTTAATTAAAGAGAATCTTATATTTAAGAAAAGTGAATTTTATGTTTAAGAAATTGAATCTTAACACAAACATACGAGAACAATATGAACATTTTATTTATTGAAAAGTGAATATTTTGTTGAAAAAAATGAATCAAATGTTTAATTAAAGAGAATCTTATATTTAAGAAAAGTGAATTTTGTTTAAGAAATTGAATCTTAACACAAACATACGAGAACAATATGAACATTTTATTTATTGAAAAGTGAATATTTTGTTGAAAAAAGTGAATCAAATGTTCATGAAAAATGAAGGGAAATTTCATGAAATGCCACTATATGTTTGGCTAATTCATTAAATGCCATTAAAAAAGAAAGTCACGAAATGCCACTATATTTTTGTAAAAGTCCATGAAATGCCACTATAGCCATTGACCAGAAGGAAAAATGAAAAAAATACCCCTACTAGTTAACAAAGTACTTTTAAAGTTCACAATATGTCCCTAAATGTTAACAATTCACCAAAAATTGAAAATACTATAAAAATATAATATATATTAATAAAATATTAAATATATCTCAAAAATTGAAAAATATTAAATATTGTTTAGATGTTTTTTAATTATTTAGTACTATAAAATAGAATATAGAGGTTTGAAAATATAATTATATCAATCTTTCTACTAATTTGTACTAATTAAGCTATAATTTGTACCATTAATTTTTAAATTGTCTTTTTTCTACCATTTGAATTATATATTCAAAGTAATTTAAATTATATTTTAAACTAATATCGAGAAAAATATTTTAAAAATTTATATCTTTTTGTTTTGTTTTTATGGCATAATATAGAATATAGTTTTTAAAATTTTTCTAAATATCTTAAATGCAAATAATTTATTTTAAATAAATAATTAATTTGATAGAAAAACAATTTCAAAAATGTAGTACTTAATTATTATAAATAAGTAGAAATATTGATAAAATTATGCGTTCAAAACTCTATATCATTTTTTAGGGTACTCAATAATTTAAAAAAATGAGAAATACTCATTTGTTCAATATATTATGATATTTTAATATTTTTATTTTTCAAATATTTATATTTTATATATTTTTTATATATTATTTGATCTTTTGTGAATTTTGGTGAATTTTTTAACAATTAGGGGTATATTGTGAACTTTAAAATTAATTTGTTAACTATTAGGGGTATTTTTATCATTTTTCCTTCTGGCCAATAACTTTAGTGGCATTTCATGGACTTTTAAAAAATATAATGATATTTCATGACTTTTTTTAGTGTTATTTCATGAATTAGCCAAAAATATAGTGGCATTTCCTGAAATTTCACAAAAATGAATCTTATATTTAAGAAACTGAACCTTTCACATTATAGAATGTGAATCCTTTGTTTTTCTAAAAGTGAATATTTATTTAAGAAAAATAAATCTTAAATAAGATTCATATTGTTAATGAATAACGTTCATTTTATTATTAAAGAATATTCATTTTGTTAATGAATAAGATTCACTTAAAAATACGTAATATATACTCATTCTAAAATCATAAATTTTAAGTTTTCCAAAACATATTAATGATGCATCTTGTTTTGAATAGCACAAATTATGATGACCAATGGTATAATTTTTTTTAAATTTTTACACTTATATTTTGTAAGTTATAACATTTTAAAATTTAATATACATTTCCGTTAATTACTTTTTCTTTCTCGTGTCTCACTCTCTTCGTATTCCCGCTAGCACCTGTCACTTTATACAAAATTACATTTTTGCTAAAAAAAGATTAAAAATATGAAAGAGAGTGAGAGGGCCAATAGTTGTTGTACATTGGCATGGAGCCATCTACCACCATGGAGCTAGCTCCAAGGTCCCCATATTGTATACTAATAATGATAAAGGTGACGTATGTACAAAAACGTGATGAATAAGACATATATACAACAACATTCAATCTTTTTTTTTAACATGAATCATTTTATGAAGTTGGTCACAACAATATACATACTAAAAATTAAAATACAAAAGAGCAAAAAATAGAATGTAACAACAATAGTGGAAGCTGTACAAATAAAAACCGGTTATCAAAATGAGATGACCATTACTAAAGTATGATTAACTTTTGGGAAAATTACATCCCTCATCCATGATCTTTAGTGAAATTATTCATCTCATCCATAAGGTTTCAAAAATATCCCGCAACTTTTATAATTTTCTAGGCAAGTTGGTTTTTCTAATTTTCATTTAATGTAGGTGATGTTTTCCTGAAATTGATAAAAATTTACATAGACAATGCTAAAGTTATATTTAGATCATATCACTACCAAAAAAAGTATAGGATTTAGCGTCCGAAGTTTTTAGACACTAAACATAAAAAATCAGACGCTAATTACAATTAGAGTCTAATTTTTGATGTTTAGCGTCTGACATTCATCGTACACTAAAGCCTAGATGCTAAACTTTTTTAGCATCTGGTTGATGCTAATTTACATCCACTCTAGCATTCATTTGTTTCGGATGCTATTTTACGTTCATTATTTAGTGTCCACAATCGGACGTAAAATAGCATCCATAAATTGGTCGCAAGCATATTATCGGAGGTTAAATAACTTAGTCTAAAATTAGTATATCTAGCATCCAATATTTATCAGACGCTAAACTGCTTACGCTAATTTTAATTTTCAGATGCTAAATTGTACCTATTTATGAAGAACTAGTTCATATATTCAGACGTTAATTTCAATTTTCTGGACCCTAAATTGTATCCATTTGTCATGCACTAGTTTGTATATTTCACCCGTTTCACAATTTAGTTACTAATTTTGATTATTCAGACATTATTTATCTAATATCTATATTTCAATAACTTATAACTTAACAACAATATCTCACTAAATCCGAGCAAGTTGCTCATATATAAAAATGTAATATAAGTTAATTATTGAGTAAATTACTCGGAACCCCCTTTAGCAAATATAGTTAACCCTCTTATGTGTATCATAATTATGGTAACCACATTGAGGTTATGGTATCTCTGATTATGAGCCCCGAACTATAACTCTATTATCAAAATGTTAACCACGTGCTGACCCATCAGCTTAATTACATTATTAATGACATGCTGAATAAAAAAACTGCTTAATCAGCATTCTTATTGTCCGAAAAACATCAAACCTACCTCGAAAATGCATCTGAATTGGGATGAGTGAGAGTTAGACGATGTTGATTAAGCAGTTTTGTTGTCTAGGCTAGCATTAATAATGTGATTAAGCTGATGGGTCAGCATGTAGCTAACGTTTTGATAACAGGGTTATAGTTCGGGGGCTCATAGTCAAATATACCGTAATCTCAAAGTGGTTATCAATAATTATGATAAACACAAGAAGGTTAACCGTATTATAAGCAACATTCTCTAAACTGAAATCATGATCAGTTTCAAACTAAATCTACATGAACTTGTTCATAGCTAGAAAAGCACAATATCAGTGGCTAAGTCAAACAATCTAGTTTTACAAACAAAAATCAAAATAAAGGAACCACCGGCAAGGTTTGAACATCTTGTTTGCCTTCTCTTCGACCATATATCAACCTCCGGTAAATGGAAAGACATCTGAGGTTTTAATTACCGGACAAGAAATTCTTCCCAGTCGAGACTACTTTCCACATTAAATAGACGTAATGATAAAAAACAATGCAAATGGAAACGCATTCCTAAGTCTTAGGGTCGTTCTTTTTGGAGATTATATAATCTCATTCTCTAGACACTGAAAAGAAAAATTTTTATAATTAATTTCTATGATATTTATGAGGTCACTAAGATAGAAAATATTGACTGTTTTATAAAAAAATTATATAAAAACGTACTATTTATTTTTCTATCACTAATTCTTAGCTACATGTGGATGTAGCTATCTTAGCTACATCCAAGGAGATTTAAGTCAAATTAAAATAAAAATATCTTTTATAGTAGGATAATTTTGTAATTAATGAAATATAATGAGACAAATTAAAAATAAGAAACAAACAAAGTGACTATGGGCGTAAGCCCCAGTCGTTTTGGTTTTTTTATTTTTTTTTCCTTTTATTTTTTTAATCTTTATTAAAACAACAATAATTTAAATTGTTGTAACTTTTAATATATAAGTCTAAAATGAAAAAAAATCATATCATTGCTCATCTAAATTCAAACTCTTCAAAATAAGACCAGTCATGGATATGTTTTGACAACTTTCAAAAAAAATTATTTTTACATGTATATCATGATATTTTAATGTGAGGATGTATGTACATGTTTTAATATGAGAATGTACATGTTTTAATGTGACGATATACATGTTCAATGTGAGAATGTACATATTTTTTAATGAATATTTTTACATGTTTGTATGGCCATCTGTACATATTTGTATGACTGTGTGTACAAGTGTTTTTCTATATGTACAGGTTTAATCTAAGAATATACATATTTAGTGATTCGTACATGTTTATGTGACCTTCGGTATGTTTTTAATGTACATGTTTTTACGTGAAGATGTACATGTTTTAGTGAATATTTGTACAGGTTTGTATGACCATCTGTACAAGTTTTCTTTTACATTCTGTACACTATACATGTAAAAATAATTTTTTTAAAGTTGTCAAAATATATCCATGACTGGTCTTGTTTTGAAGAGCTTGAATTTAGGTAAACAATGATATAAATATTTTTTCATTTTGGACTTATATATCAAAAATTACAACAACTTAAAATTTTTATGATAAAAAAGAAAAAAATCTTAAAAAAGATGTATATCGCCGGCGCCTTTCATTAAAAAAAAACAAACGAAGGGTGGTTGTCAATGTAGCCAAGACAGGCTTTTTTCTATTGACCCGTGCACCCCTTCGGTCTCCCAATTGAGCATACCTCATCCGAAGAAACAACCTCAGGCCATCGCCCAATCATACCTCAAGCACGGCCAGAGGAAATCATTGTATCACCTTCAGTTTTTTTTTTTTGCTTAGTTAGCCTTGTTGCCACCTGAATATAAAAATAAAGAGATCGAGATAATCAGCTTCAGTGGGGGATCAAAAAGTGAAACAGTACTCAATCAAATAGGATGTTCCCGGATTATGATTCAGTAGTGATCGCTCCCCACGTGAGGTACCCCACTTCCAGTTACTATTTTGCTTCACAAATTTCAGATTTCATTAATTTATACAATGCAGTTTGCTCCCGGATCAAAAGAAGACTTTGACCATGGAGTAGCTCCAAAGTGAATGTAACGCCCCTATTAACCATAAATACAACGGAAAAAAAACTCTAAGGCGATTACAGACCATCGGGTTCAAACACCCGCACCAAACCTCACCAATTACAACTTACAATTTACAAAGCTACGGTCTGAACTCGAGAAAAACTTAACACAAAACATAATAGAAATTAAACACATTAACTCTCACAAACCTAGTCCCATCCCAAACGCTCATTCTCTTCGTGGCCACCTGTAAATCAATTCGTACCTGCAAGATGAACCAAGCAGCCCACCCCGAAAGGGGCGGGTCAGTTCCCTGGAATGGAACTGGTACTATCTCCAAAACAGAACTTTAAAGATAACCTTTAAGCAAGCAGTAACTTGAAATCAATATTTAAAACCAAACAGAGAAACAAGCACTTTAAAAATCACCAAGTCATAGATAGCAAGTTAAAGATAGAGACAACAATAGAAAAGGAAAGTTAGTAAACAAATTCACACCATGAGTTAGTGAGTATCCAATGCCTTAGTTAGATTAAGTTCCAGTTAGGAGTAGAAAGACCAAGTAGTCACCAGGACTAGAAATGATTGATAGATAACGAAGAATCCAATAACCCAAGAGTAGAATAAACCCCAATGTCAAGTACGTCCTTTTAGGACAGGGGATATACAGCCCCTCTCTGTTCACTACGTCCACCCAGGACAGGGGATATACAGCCCCTCTCTGTTAACTACATCCACTAAGGACAGGGGATATACAGCCCCTCTCTGTTGCCGATGAAGACGCGCGCACGTCACCCAAACAAACCCAGCTCATGGATGAAAAGATATCCAGAGTCAAGAAGAATTACCAAGATTGACATTTCCAAATTTCCACCAGATCATTAACTGCACCAGAGCGATACCAAAACACTCAGTCCTACAGAGTGCAGAGGCGTAAACCCCGGGTAGATAATATCTAATAAAACAACCAGATAGAAGGAACCAATAACCATGTATGTTGTTCAACCAAGGCTCAGTTAGTCATACAGGCTGAGTTAGTCACACAAACCATTTTTCTTATTAAAACCTTTTAGGCTCAGTTAGCATTTTAAAAAACGTCCCTTAAGTCCGTTAGGAAGCATATGAGTACGAGAAATCGTACCTGGTATGTGTAGAAGCAGTAATCCACCCTTGACTAAACTTGAAAGTGCAACACCTACTAACACCTATAATTAAGGTTGTTCCAAGTATTGATTAGTTATGGAACTTGTATAACTGAACACCTTTTGTTCTTACCGGGTTATAGTTTAGATTTTACAGTTATCCTCTCATAGCACTTGGGCTAGATCTAGTTAATTAAATCTTTTATTAGGCCCATTACAGTTGATTAGGAATGATCTAAGGTTTACCCTAAGAGTGGCCCAACTCTTTTGGTCTGTTTAAATGGGCTTTTGAAGTCCATAGACTTGGGCTTAGTAGGTTAGTCCAAGACCGTGCTACGTTTTTCTATTTAAACTAAATTCCCTAAAAGGATTATGCGAGGTTTCGAACGTGCAACCTCGACTCAGTTCCAGGTTTATCTCGACCAACTACGCCATTGAATTTCTTGTCTAAAGGATACGTCTAATTTTATTTTAATTACTTACTCTTAGCCATGGGATTAGTTTAATTAAACTTTTAAGTTATCGTTGGCTAATTATTACAACATCGATTAAAGACCTAAAGTTTAGCACGAGTATATATTTATTCTTCTAATTAGGTTTCCCGCAGGGAATGTTAACATTATCTCTTAATATTTCGAATATATTTATGTGCATATATTAGAATTTATCCCAAAACATTCTTTAAGAAATTTTATTAAGTTTAATTACTTTTAATAACTCTTACACATCTAGTATTCACAAAGCATTCTATCTGCTTAGTTATTACCTATAGGATAAAGTATTTTATTTCTTTTAGTGATGCCTAATATATATATATATATATATTTATACTAGGATTTACTTAAAACATTATTTATGTAGTTATATTGTATTCAATTCTCTTTATTAACTTCTACACATATTAACATCTGATATATGGTTTAAAAATAAGATATTTCCTCAAGCTTTAATTAAGTATATTAACTTCCACATTATATAATAAATAAAAATGTAGACTAGTTTAATTCCTGAATTTAATATAAGTTTCTATTTTACTACTTACTCCCATAATAAGTATATCGATATGTAAACAATTTTTCCGTTACCTTAAAAGATAATACCCAAAATATTTATAACCTCCTGGTATAAATGTTAAGTTAGGTTGTTATTATTTTCCCCAACCATAAAAGCTTATTAATACAAACCATACTTTAATTTTTGTTACATTAAAAACCATATATTATAGGTTATTATTATAAAAATTTCATAAACATAATTTTTAAACCCATTTACCCTTGTCCAAAAATTCCCAAATTTAATATATAATAACTATAACATTTTAGACATATTATAAAATTTTTATTTCATAAAAATATCTTATTAAATTAACCAAATAATTCCAGAAAACCCGTAACTTCCAAAATTCATAACTTACGTTTAAAAACTCAAAAACCATATTAATTTACATCAAAATAAACTAGGTTTAATAAGGAATCTATGGTTAAAATTTCAAGTCAAAATACATTCGGGAAGGCATTTAAATACATTCAACAAGTTAGGGTTTAATTCTGAAATTATAATAAAAACTTATACTCTTAAATTGAAACGATCTAATCTCAGCCGTCCGTTTCTTATAACTACGATCGGACGGCTGCTGAAAGCCGAGTTCATCATCCACCCCCAACCCGATTCGAGTACTAAATCCACATTTCTCTCAATCCACAGAACGAAATCGCGTGATTCTTCCTTCATTCGTTTCGAAATTAAATTACGGTTCTAATGACACCGATTTCCCCAATTATAATGCAGTATTCCGAAAAATCGATTATGGGTTCTATTCGAATAGGGTTCTAAGCAGTTCGAATTCAATTTTGTAAAATTCTACATATACGAAGCATAATAAGCTTAATTGGTGGTTGGGTTAGGTCGTAAACACGACAAGGTTTGACAAAACGGAGCAATTGATCGGAAACTTACCGGAGTTGCAACAACGGAGGAATTCGAATTCGGAAAATCTGGAAAAGTTCAACTTTCGAGCAGTTCACGAGGCCGACTTTGAGGATCTATAACTTGCAGTACAGATCGAGTTAGGCTATGTGTAAGGGCTTAATCGAAAGTGTAACTTACCTCTACATATTGATAACAAGAACTAATCCTAACTCGCAACATACAGAAAAAATTAAAGTTGCAAGTCACGAGTTTATACCTTACAGTTTCGGTATGATTTTATGTGCTGCGGAATTAGAGACTTTAGGCAACTATTCCTCCAAACGGTTATGAATCAAGCTGGGCATAACTGACATTGTAGAGGGATTAGAGATCTTTAAAACAAGCTAAAGAAATCAAATTTTGGTTGAGAGACGAAGGAGTTATGATCAACGAAAGTTACCTGAATTCGGTGAGAAACTGGATTCTGGGTACGAGTTTCGCAAGGGGTCAACTTTAGGTCAGATTTGCGGCTGATGTATAATGAATTAGGGTATGTGTGAGTAATGGTTGGAAAGAGGATTCGAAGGAGAAGAGAATGAAGAAGCGGCATTGAAAAATATTAGAGATGAGTGAGATATGGCCGTCTAAAGTTAGGGCAAAATACTGAAATCTGTTACCAAATTCAAGGAGATAGAAATCGCCTAAGTCCTGGCGCGTGTGAGCTTGACACGTGGCAGTCATTAAAATTTTGGCTCTAAACTTCAATCCTCATAACTTTGGCTAGGATGATCCGTTTTTGACGTTCTTTTTATCGATCTTCATGGTTTTCCATAACCTATTTATTGGTATAGGTTTCATGGGCTGGTTTGACCATTCTCAAAAAGTCAACCCTAGCAAGGCTTAATAAGCTTTAGGGTTCTAGGATTTTATATTGACTTTTGTGCTTCAAATCATGCTCCAAATATTTCTAAAATCTTTATAATATAATTGGAGTGTCTAATTTTCCCAAGATTTATTGACTTATAAATCTTGTTATTAAATTCATATACTGTATAATAAATTAATTAATTTGTAATTATTTAGGGTTTAAAATAAGAAGTCCCCTAAATAATTTTTAAATAATACTATATATTAAGTTGGTGTGTAATAATAATATTTAGGGTTTTTATAAAAGAAATCCCCTAAATTAATGTAAATTAATTTAGGGGTATTTCAGTATATCCCCCTTAAAAAGAAACTTCGACTCGAAGTTTAGAATCAACTAACAGTTCCAATAAACATTCCCATTTGTAACTTCCATACCAAACCTTTAATTTCCATCCATTCCCATTTCCAATTTTCACACAAGATACTCAGAATCAAACCGAACCAAGATATACCAAAATATTTCATAGATAAAATCACAAAACACATCACCTGTAGCTCAAGTACATACATACTCACATACATACCCTCCTTCATCCCACTAATAAAGTAACCGGGCATAATCTGGATGAGGTAACGAAGGAGGAGTATGCACCAGTTCCCCCTAAAAGAGCTAAGGTACGCCCTCGTACCTCTACTAACGAGAACCCATATAGACTAAATATAGGGAACTATCATGTAAAAATGGGGTACTTCACTCTCATGGAGTCCTCAGTCTCCCAAGTAGCTTCCTCGACCCCATGGTGTTCCCAAAGAACCTTCACTAGTTTAACTGATCTGCCTCTCGTTTCTCGGACCTTCGTGTCCAAGATCTGAATAGGAGTCTCCTCATATCTCAGTGTAGGCTCTATTTCCAATCTCTCTGGCTGCAGTACGTGAGAAGGGTCAGGCATATACTTCTTTAGCTGAGATACATGAAACACGTCATGTACCTTCCCCAACTCTACTGGTAGATCCAATCTGTATGCAGCTGGCCCACTCGCTCCGTAATCCTGTACGGGCCGACATACTTAGGGCTTAGCTTCCCCCTCATCCCAAATCTGAAGATGCCTCTCATCGGAGACACTCGTAAGAAGACCATGTCTCCCAACTGAAACTCGAGCTCTCTGGTGCGCTGATCCCCGTAAGATTTCTGTCTGGACTGCGCTGCCTCATGTGCTGCTGAATAACTCTGACGTCATCCTGCAGTGTCTGAATATACTCGGGCCCAATCAAGACTGCCTCAGCAGGGTCACTCCATGATAAGGGAGTCCGGCACGGCCTGCCATATAGAGCCTGGAATGGTGCCATGCCGATAGACGCATGGTAAGAGTTATTGTAGGAGAACTCTACCAGGTGTAGACGCTCTACCCAACTCCCCTGATAGTCTAGAGCGACTGCTCGCAACATATCCTCCAATGTCTGAATAGTCCTCTCAGTCTGCCCATCAGTCTGCGGGTGAAAAGCTGTGCTAAGTCGTAGCTGAGTCCCAAATGCCTCCTGCACCTGACGCCAAAATCTACTGAGGAAACGAGTGTCACGATCGGAGACGATCGTCTTCGGTACCCCATGGTACCGGATATGCTCTGTGGTGAACACCTCAGCTAGTTTGGGCACCTTCCATGTGTCCTTGATAGGTATGAACCTAGCTGTCTTGGTCAACCTATCGACTATAACCCATATTGCGTTCAGTCCACCTCTAGCTGGAGGGAGACCGACCACAAAATCCATGCTGATGTCGTCAAACTTCCAGCACGGTACTGGTAGTGACTGAATCTGGCCTCCTGGTCGACGATGCTCAAACTTCACCTTCTGACAAGTGAGGCACCGAGAGACGAAATCAGCTACATCCCTCTTCATCCCGCTCCACCAGAATAATTGCTTCAAGTCCTTGTACATCTTGGTGGCTCCAGGGTGTACTGATAATGTCGAGGAATGAGCCTCTGAAAGAATCCTGGTCTGAAGTTCTGTCGCATCCTGAGGAACGCAGAGTCTGCCTCTGACTCGAAGGTGTCCCTCGCTGTCCAGCTCGTAGTCATACTTCAGACCATCAGTCAAACCGTCTGCTAACTTCTGCCTGACGCCCTGTAGATAAACGTCACTGTCCTGGGCTGCATACACCTCCTCAGCTATCGTGGTCGTCTCTATCAAAGCGAGAAGTGAATAAGCTCTTCTGCTCAGAGCATCTGCCACAACATTTCCTTTCCCTTCTGTGTACTGGAGGTTGATGTCATAATCGGCCAGTAGCTCGACCCATCTCCTGTCTCAGATTCAACTCCTCTGGGTCCAGATGTACTTCAGACTCTTATGGTCTGTCATAATTTGGACCGTGGCTCCATACAAGTAATGTCGCCAGATCTTCAAGGCGAAGACTATGGCGAGGAGCTCAAGGTCGTGGGTGGGAATTTTCTTCGTGCTTCTTCACTCTCTAGAAGCATACGCTACTACTCGGCCATGCTGCATCAGTACTCCACCAATCCCTCTGCCGGAAGCATCGCAATATACCTCGTACCCCTCGTTCCCCTCTGGAATTATCAATACTGGAGCTGTGGTCAAGGCGTCCTTCAGCGCCTGGAAGGAGACCTCACAAGCCTCTGTCCATACAAACGGGCTGTCCTTCTTCATCAGAGAGGTCAAGGGCTTGGCTAGCCTGGAGAAGTCCTTCACAAAGCGTCTATAGTAGCCAGCCAACCCAAGGAAACTCCTAACCTCTGTCACAGTGCGAGGTCTATGCCAGCTCTTCACTGCCTCGATCTTAGCTGGGTCTACTGAAACTCCCTCAGCTGAGATCACGTGTCCAAGAAATGACACCTTGTCCAGCCAGAATTCACACTTGCTGAATTTGGCATACAATTGTTTCTCCCTCAGTGTCTCCAAGGCTGTCCTCAAATGCTGCTCATGTTCCTCTTTGCTCTTGGAGAAGATTAGAATGTCGTCTATAACGATACGACTTATCCAACTGGGCTTGGAAGACTCTCTGCATCAGATCCATGAATCTCGCGGGTGCATTGGTCAGTCCAAACGGCATCACTGTGAACTCGTAGTGGCCGTATCTGGTCCGGAAGCTGTCTTCTCTATGTCTGCTCAGCTACAGCTATCTGGTGATATCCGGAACGCAGATCAATCTTAGAGAACACCTTAGCTCCCCTCAGCTGGTCGAACAAGTCATCGATCCTGGGCAGTGGGTACTTGTTTTTGATCGTGACATTGTTCAGCTCCCTATAGTCAATGCAGAGTCTCATGCTTCCGTCCTTCTTCTTGACGAAAAGCACTGGAGCGCCCCAAGGTGAGACACTGGGTCTGATGAAACCCTTATCTAGTCCTGCAACTGCTTCTTCAACTCGACCATCTCTGCAGGGCCCATCCGGTAGGGAGCCTTGGCAATCGGTCCGGTACCGGGTATGAGGTCGATGTTGAATTCAACCTCTCTCAGCGGTGGTAGTCCAGGTAGCTCCTCTAAAAAACATCGGGGTACTCCGACACAATGGGAACGTCTCCTGAACTTCGGATCCGTCCTCAGATCCTGGGCATAACAGTAGTAGGCAGTCGCGCCCTTGGACACTTCCTTCATCAGGGATAATGCCGATACAACCTTCACAGTCGGCTGCTTGGGCTGCATTCGGTATGATACTGTGATCCCTGTGGCTGACTTCAAGAGGAGACGATGCTCTGCACAGTGTAGTCTACCTCTGTACCGCTGTAGCGTGTCCATGCCCACAATTATGTCAAATCCCATGCCAGGGAAGACAATGGCATCGAGAAGAACTGCTCCCTTGATGTGTATGCTCAGATTCTTGCACTGTTTACTGCATTTGATCAACTCTCTGGATGGCAACAAAACGGAGCAATCATGGATATCCTCTGTGGGGGCATTTATCTTAGTATGAAATGCTTGGGATATGAAGGAGTGGGAGGCTCCAGAATCAAACAGGACGGTGGCCTCCACTCCATTAATTTGGAATGTGCCTGCAATTATTGAGTGAAGTTTTAAGGTTTCTAGTTAACTCTTCCAAAGTAGTTGTTCAGGTTAATTGGTATACTGTGATACCGGACCGTTCCATTGCTCTTTGCTTGAGCCTGGTCCAACACATTCAGCCTGACCTCTAAATTTCCAGCTCCTACACGAAGAAATAAATTCTTAGAATTTCCATTCTTATTGAAAGCTTCATGAGCAGTTTAATGATTACAAAGCTGAAATTGTAAAGTACATGGCTAGATCTGTCTAAAGGTCAGGTTTAATCGGCCAGGTTTCAGGTGAGTCTGGTTAATAATGGTGTGGGGGCTGTGTTAGGCTTGATTCTCTTCACCCCATGGTAAATTAGTCTGGCTGCTCCTCCAAATATTAGCACATCACCTGACTTCAGGAGGATCTTGGTAGCAAGGTCCATCCTCTTCTGGTCACCGAATAGGAACTCCGCGTCGTCCCAAGTGATATGGAAACCACTGGAACTCCTTTGGTGATGGATTCTAGGGATTCATCCTTATCTTGATGCAACCCTAGCTTACCTTCTTTTCCATAAAAATTGATGATGCAGACGTCTGAGGTTATGTCTGGAACGGGCTCATCCTCCAATTCTTGTGTGTCTTAACTGCAGCTCCAATGATGGTCTGCAACTCTTCCGGGATTGGTGGCACCTCCACCTCTTCATAACTCTTGGTGGTGTGGTTCCACTGCTTACCTAGGCACATGATCTTCACCTTCATGGTTGAACCGTTCTTGAAGGTAGGGGTGTAAAAGTTTCCTCCTTTCACACCTAACTCCCTGATCATGAGGATCAATGCATACTGGACTGCTGGGGTCAAAAACTCCCGTAATAGAATCATCCCGGGTCTCAGCATCTCACACTTCTCAGGTGGGTGTGGTTTGGCTTCAAAGGGGATGGTGGGTGTGGAATAGGTAATTAGGAAAGCAAATATCGAAAGCTGAATGAAAACAATGATTCTTATTAAGCAGTTTAGGATAAGGTTCACATCTGGCAATGAAAGTGCACAATAAAAGAGGGATTTATAGTTCATCCCTTTTACATTAAGAAGGAAAAGAAATAGCTAGTGAGATGTAAAGAAAGTAACATCTAAGCTTCTTCGCTAGGATAATAGTCCTCACCATGTGTACTCGGGTCATCCCTCGCTGCTTCACACGGTCCACCAGGTTGAGGACCGGTGCTTTGCCTGGCCTCTGAGGGTAATTTTGTCCCGGCCTTTGTGATTGGTTCTGGGCAGGGCGGCTGGTAGAGGGTCCAGCACCTCCCGTGCCACCTCTACCTCCTCCTCTTCCTGTAGCATTGGTAGTTGGGCCTCTAGTCGCCGACCCGGTGCGTGGCTTGTAGTTCCTGGAATCCGGGTTCGTGAAGCATTCGAATCCCCGGTGTCCCATCCTACCAGCAGTAGTTGCACTCCACCAGGTTTCCCTTACAGTCCTTGCCCGGGTGGTCTTTCTGGCACCACTTGCAGAAATACCTTCTCACCGGGTTGTCTCCTGTTTCAGTGCAAGGTTAGTGACGTGATAGCATAAATGTAACCATATTATAGATTCTAACTTTTCTCACCCCTGGGTGGTTCGTAGCGGAGAGGCTTAACATTAGCATTAGAAGGGACGATGGCCTTCTCGTTCCCTCCCTTGAAAAATTTTCCCCTCCTTTCATGAGTCTGAGGGGGTCCTCTTCCATTTCCTCCTCCATTGTCATTCCTCCTCTTGCCTAGCACAGAATCCTGATAGGCAATGGTGGTCTCGCAATCGTTCGCATCATCAGCTAGTCCTGTCGTTACAAGATGTGTTAGTGGGGAAATCTTTGCGTACCAGAAATTTAACTCATATTCCATACCTGTAGGGTCATCCCTCTGGTGGAACCGATCATAGTCATGATCTTGAAGTTCAAGCCGGTATGGAATTTGTCCACCAGATATCTTGGAGCGTAAGCTCCCTCTCCAATGACAGCAAGTAACTCCACAAACTTATTGTAGTACTCAGCAACGAGAATTCCCTTGCTTCAGCTGCTCGAACTCACTCCTCATCCTCTTCTGTAGATAGGATGGATAGAATTTAGCCTCAGGGCCACTAGAAATGCCTGAAAGTCAAAGTTCGCCTGGGCCGTCAGCTCGGCTCTAGCAGTCTGCCACCATCGATGCGCGGGTCCCTGAAGAAAGTAGGCCGCTATGTCCACCTGGCGATTCACTGGAACATGCAGAGAGGTGAAGGCCTTCTGCATCTCGTCTATGTATTTCTCTAAGGTCTTCGGTTCTGGTTGGCCTTCATAGATTGGAGGACGAAGGTCGTTAACCGCCTTCAGCCAGTTGAACTCCCGGGGACCATTAGGTGGTGGCGGTGGTGGCTGTGGAATCTGGCCTGCTGCTGAGCTAATGCAGCTCACAATCTGCGCTATGACCTCCGGGGTGACAGCGTCGGGTCCATAGCCTCCTGAGGGACCAGCTCCTCTCTTCCTCCTCTTCGAGACATCTAGCTGGTATGACGGTTTTGTTACTCAGAAGGCGTCTTGTTGAATCTAAATATCTATGTAGAAATATGCAATATTTATAACGTCCTAAGGACGGTTCGTAGGTACGTGAAGTAAATAAGTATGGGGTAAGGGTCGCGCGCCTTTCTGGAATTCTCACTTCCCAATTCTACCCCAGTTCCCCAGTTTTAAGTGCACCTATAATCTAAGTATTTCACTCGGCTTGTTTTCTCGGGTTCAGAGCGTAACTACGCTCTGATACCACTTTCTGTAACGCCCCTATTAACCATAAATACAGCGGAAATAAAATCTAAGGCGATTACAGACCATCGGGTTCCAAACACCCGGCACCAAACCTCACCAATTACAACTTACAATTTACAAAAGCTACGGTCTGAACTCGAGAAAAACTTAACACAAACATAATAGAAATTAACACATTAACTCTCCACAAAACCTAGTCCCATCCCAAACGCTCATTCTCTTCGTGGCCACCTGTAAATCAATTCGTACCTGCAAGATGAAACCAAGCAGCCCACCCCGAAAGGGGGGTCAGTTCCCTGGAATGGAACTGGTACTAATCTCCAAAACAGAACTTTAAAGATAACCTTTAAGCAAGCAGTAACTTGAATCAATATTTAAAACAAAACAGAGAAACAAGCACTTTAAAAAATCACCAAGTCACAGATAGCAAGTTAAAGATAGAGACAACAATAGAAAAGGAAAGTTAGTAAACAAATTCACACCATGAGTTAGTGAGTATCCAATGCCTTAGTTAGATTAAGTTCCAGTTAGGAGTAGAAAGACCAAGTAGTCACCAGGACTAGGAATGATTGATAGATAACGAAGAATCTAACCCAAGAGTAGAATAAACCCCAATGCCAAGTACGTCCTTTTAGGACAGGGGATATACAGCCCCTCTCTGTTCACTACGTCCACCCAGGACAGGGGATATACAGCCCCTCTCTGTTAACTACGTCCACTAAGGACAGGGGATATACAGCCCCTCTCTGTTGCCGATGAAGACGCGCGCACGTCACCCAAACAAACCCAGCTCATGGATGAAAAGATATCCAGAGTCAAGAAGAATTACCAAGATTGACATTTCCAAAATTTCCACCAGATCATTAACTGCACCAGAGCGATACCAAAACACTCAGTCCTACAGAGTGCAGAGGCGTAAACCCCGGGCAGATAATATCTAATGAAACAACCAGATAGAAGGAACCAATAACCATGTATGTTGTTCAACCAAGGCTCAGTTAGTCATACAGGCTGAGTTAGTCACACAAACCATTTTTCCTTATTAAAACCTTTTAGGCTCAGTTAGCATTTTTCAAAAACGTCCCTTAAGTCCGTTAGCAAGCATATGAGTACGAGA
Organism: Limonium bicolor; assembly: GCA_023374045.1. Taxonomy (NCBI): domain Eukaryota; kingdom Viridiplantae; phylum Streptophyta; class Magnoliopsida; order Caryophyllales; family Plumbaginaceae; genus Limonium; species Limonium bicolor. Next base: position 106,802,114 of record CM041777.1, on the reverse strand, counting down.
AATCGTACCTGGTATGTGTAGAAGCAGTAATCCACCCTTGACTAAACTTGAAAGTGCAACACACCACTAACAACCTATAATTAAGGTGTTCCAAGTATTGAAGTTATGAACTTGTATAACTGAACACCTTTTGTTCTTACCGGGTTATAGTTTTAGATTTACAGTTACCCTCTCATAGCACTTGGGCTAGATCTAGTTAATTAAATCTTTTATTAGGCCCATTACAGTTGATTAGGAATGATCTAAGGTTTACCCTAAGAGTGGCCCAAACTCTCTTGGTCTGTTTAAATGGGCTTTTGAAGTTCATAGACTTGGGCTTAGTAGGTTAGTCCAAGACCGTGCTACGTTTTTGCTATTTAAACTAAATTCCCTAAAAGGATTATGCGAGGTTTCGAACGTGCAACCTCGACTCAGTTCCAGGTTTATCTCGACCAACTACCCATTGAATTTCTTGTCTAAAGGATACGTCTAATTTTATTTTAATTACTTACTCTTAGCCATGGGATTAGTTTAATTAAACTTTTAAGTTATCGTTGGCTAATTATTACAACATCGATTAAAGACCTAAAGTTTAGCACGAGTATATATTTATTCTTCTAATTAGGTTTCCCGCAGGAATGTTAACATTATCTCTTAATATTTCTAATATTTTATGTGCATATATTAGGATTTATCCCAAAACATTCTTTAAGAAATTTTATTAAGTTTAATTACTTTTAATAACTCTTACACATCTAGTATTCACAAAGCATTCTATCTGCTTAGTTATTACCTATAGGATAAGTATTTTATTTCTTTTAGTGACCTAATATATATATATATATATTATATTATATATATATATATATTTATTTATACTAGGATTTACTTAAAACATTATTTATGTAGTTATATTGTCAATTCTCTTTATTAACTTCTACACATATTAACATCTGATATATGGTTTAAAAATAAGGTATTTCCTCAAGCTTTAATTAAGTATATTAACCTCCACATTATATAATAAATAAAAATGTAGACTAGTTTAATTCCTTGATTTAATTTATGTTTCTATTTTACTACTCCCATATAAGTATATATATATATGTAAACAATTTTTACTTCACTTAAAAGATAATACCCAAAATATTTATAACATACCGGTATAAAATGTTAATTTAGGTTTTATTATTTTCCCCAACCTAAAAGCTTATTAACAAACCATACTTTAATTTTTGTTACATTAAAACCATATATTATAGGTTATTCTTATAAAAATTTCATAAACATAATTTTTAAACCCATTTACACCGTGTCCAAAAATTCCCAAATTTAATATATAATAACTATAACATTTTAGATATATTGTAAAATTTTTATTTCATAAAAATATCTTTTAAAATTTACCAAATAATTCCAGAAACCCGTAACTTGCAAAAATCATAACTTACGTTTAAAAACTCAAAAACCATATTAATTTACATCAAAATAAACTAGGTTTAATAAGGACTCTATGGTTAAAATTTCAAGTCAAAATACATTCGGGAAGGCATTTAAATACATTCAACAAGTTAGGGTTTATTTCTGATATTATAATAAAAACTTATACTCTTAATTTGAAACGATCTAATCTCAGCCGTCCGTTTCTTATAACTACGATCGGACGGCTGCTGAAAGCCGAGTTCATCATCCGCCCCCCAACCCGATTCGAGTACTAAATCCACATTTTCTCTCAATCCACAGAACGAAATCGCGTGCTTCTTCCTCCATTCGTTTTGAAATTAAATTACGGTTCTAATGACACCGATTTCCCGAATTATAATGCAGTATTCCGAAAAATCGATTTTGGGTTCTATCCGAATAGGGTTCTAAGCAGTTCGAATTCAATTTTGCAAAATTCTACATATACGAAGCATAATAAGCTTAATTGGTGGTTGGGTTAGGTCGGAAACACGACAAGGTTTGACAAAAACGGAGCAATTGATCGGAAACTTACCGGAGTTGCAACAACGGAGGAATTCGAATTCGGAAAATCTGGAAAAAGTTCGAACTTTTGAGCAGTTCACGAGGCCGACTTTGAGGATCTATAACTTGCAGTACAGATTGAGTTAGGCTATGTGTAAGGGCTTAATCGAAAGAGTAAACTTACCTCTACATATTGATAACATGAACTAATCCTAACTCGCAAAAACAGAAAGAAATTAAAGTCGCAAGTCACGAGTTTATACCTTACAGTTTCGGTATGATTTTATGTGCTGCAGAATCAGGGACTTTAGGCAACTATGTCCTCCAAACGGTAACGAATCAGACTTGGGCATAAACATGACAATTGTAGAGGGATTAGAGATCTTTAAAACAAGCTAAAGAAATCAAATTTTGGTTGAGAGACGAAGGAGTTATGATCAACGAAAGTTACCTGAATTCAGTGAGAAACTGGGATTCTGGGTACGAGTTTCGCAAGGGGTCAACTTTAGGTCAGATTTACGGCTGATGTATAATGAATTAGGGTATGTGTGAGTAATGGTTGGAAAGAGGATTCGAAGGAGAAGAGAATGAAGAAGGCGGCATTGAAAAATATTGAGAGATGAGTGAGATATGGCCGTCTAAAGTTAGGGCAAAATACTGAAATCTGTTACCGAAATTCAAGGAGATAGAAATCGCCTAAGTCCTAGCGCGTGTGAGCCTGACACGTGGCAGTCATTAAAATTTTGGCTCTAAACTTCAATCTATCATAACTTTGGCTAGGATGATCCGTTTTTGACGTTCTTTTTATCGATCTTCATGGTTTTCCATAACCTATTTATTGGTATAGGTTTCATGGGCTGGTTTGACCATTCTCAAAAAGTCAACCCTAGCAAGGCTTAATAAGCTTTAGGGTTCCTAGGATTTTATATTGACTTTTGTGCTTCAAATCATTCTTCCAAATATTTCTAAAATCTTTATAATATAATTGGAGTGTCTAGAAATTTTCCCAAGATTTATTGACTTATAAATCTTGTTGTTAAATTCATATTACTGTATAATAAATTAACTTAATTTGTATTATTATTTAGGGTTTAAAATAAGAAGTCCCCTAAATAATTTTTAAATAATACTATATATTAAGTTGGTGTGTAATAATAATATTTAGGGTTTTTATAAAAAGAAATCCCCTAAATTAATGTAAATTAATTTAGGGGTATTTCATTATGTGAAATATAGGAGTTGTAGTCGAATCATAGAGTCTAAGGATTATAGGACGGTAGTTTACCTTAACTAACCGTATATATACTTGCATTTATTTCATATGTAAGCAAGCCTGTACACAAGAGAAGAAGATAGAGATAATTAGGGCGAGTGTGGATCAGACTTAAGTGTGTGTGAGTGTTAAAGAGTTTGTGAGCTGGTTAGTACTGGGGTTGAGTGATAATACTTTGTATTTGGTAGACTGATCATTCGGGGAGCGGTTGGGAAATCGTAGTCCGGATGTCAGAAGAGGGTAGAGGACTTTAGGATAAAGTCCTAAACTGTCCCGGAGTCCGTGTGTGAGGGCGAGGAAGATTGAGTGAATTTTGTGTGTAAATTCTCAATCGAATTGGAGCTTCCAGTTCAAGTTTATCTCATGTCTTTCCTTAACCAATAAAGTTTTTGAGTCCACAATACGTCCACAATCAATCGGGGATGCATCAGGAGCGCTAGCTAGTCTCAAGTTTGTCTAGTCCACATGAATGAATTCCTCGTCTTAGATTTATATCAAAAGTCTGTTGGTTGTACTGAGCTATTTTGAGGTGCTGGTTACCTAAAAGAGAACTCTATGATTGTTGGGCTATTCTGAGGTGCCAACTACATAAGAACATGAAAAAAGAGTTGAACTAAGAATGAAATAAGCTAAGAGATCATCTAAGGTGTCGGGAACCTATGAATGGATAAAGTGCAGTTGTGAATGTTGTGTGTATAAGGGTGACATGCCGGTGAAAAATGATATGAAAATGATTTGCAAATGATGCTCGGTGCATTTGGGTACCGAGACCCATGCCAATGCTCCTGATTGGACCCTTTGTGGACTTGTTGCCCTTGCCTCCCAAACTGGTGTGAGGGATAACTCTTGGTATAAACCCCGGGGACTTATTGCCTTCTCCCACCATTCGTTAATCATAGAATAAGTTGACATAACAAAGGAGGATTTATTGTCATCACCTCGTCAACTTTTTAGCGAGGGCTTATGCGTGCCTGGGATATGCAAATGATTTAAAATGCTGGATGATGCAATGTGTGAGGTAGAGCTTATGTGTGCCTGGATGAAATGTAGGTAGGGATTATGTATGCCTGGTAACACAGAGAGGGAATTCTCGGCAACTAAAATGGGGCGATCCGGGACTTTAACCTGCAACCAAGTCCCGGACCAATGTCTTTGGTCATCGCTCGGTAAATAAAATGATATGGTCCAGGACTTCTAATGGGTCTTAAGTCCCGGACCCATACAGGGAATTTTCTCTCAGTGGATTTTTATTGCTGGCCCAAGACTTGTTACAGGAGCTAAGTCCCGGACCAAGCATTATGTTGTAACATTTTGACAGTTTCCTTTGTTTTTCTAACTCCTTTTGTCCATTTCATTTCCAACCTTCCCACATATATACTAACATGTTCTAATATCATTTTCACACTTTAAATCCTCCCAATTCCTTAACTAAACTTACCTCTAAATTCCTTGATTATGTTACATAACTATAACCTTTTCTACACATCTTTTATCACTTTTAAAGTCTAGTCATCCTCGTGACAATTTACATCATTTTCACTCAAGTTCTATACCAATTTTTCCATAACTTCTCTTCTATATCCTTATGCCCATATGCATAGTTATCCTTCCTAGTTAACTTTAACTAATCAAACACTTGGTAAATATTCTCAACACACCATTCCAACTCAAATAACAACAAACACATAACAATACATAAACTTAAATTGCTTGGCCCTTAGGCCCTTAAATGACATTGCTCTTAGGCCCTTAAATGACATGGCTCTTAGGCCCTTAAATAACATAATTTAAATACTGATTTCCCTTCATTTAAAGCTAGTAACCTGCACTTAAGAAACACACCCAACATACTCTGTTTTACAACAACATTAACATAATTCCTAAGGCACTTAAGGTAGTTCATTACCTTAACTCTTTTCAAGCCTTTTTCCTTGTTATGCTCTAATTGAAAACGTCCATGGGAGGGCTTCAATTGCTATACTTCTACCCAATATTCAAATGATGGTAATGAGTGCTAGGTACAATACTTAGCCTTAGGGAAAACACTCTAGATTACAAGAAGGTGCAATTGCACGAGGATGAGTGTTTTACCTTGTAAAACCTAGAAAGGTTTTCTGTAGAGAATCATAACAAAGCTTGAAATATGCCATTAGAGCTTAGAATAATGGCTAATATCAAGAAAGAAATAAAGCACCATAAGGAGCTATTTTCGGTAAGTAAAAGATGAAGGAAAAGATAAGTTTTTAAGCCTTTTCTTACCTTGAATCAAAGAGAACACAAACAAGCTCTTGAAACTGAACTTTTATCCTCAAATGGAGCTTATTCAATGGAGTCCAACTTCAGCTTTTGGAATTTTGAAAGGAGTAAAAGAAGCTCTCAACTCAACTAGCAAGAATCTATGCTTGGATTTTGATTTGAATTTGTGTAGCTACTTGGGCAAACATTTCAAGTTGGGAAACCATGGAAATGCTGAAGAAAATGTAAGGAGGAAGAAGGGAGGGTGTAATACGGCTGGGAGGAAAGAATTCAGGAGAAAGGTTTTGATTTTGGTAATTTGTAAAGTGAAAAAGTAAAATGAATAAAGTAAGGTGGGAACTTGCTTTTGTATTCTAAGTTGCTGGCATATTAAGGTTATGAGTCACCAAGGAAAAACCCGGCCCACATAATAAATCAAGGAGGGGTAGTTTCTTCTTTTGGCAAGAAACACTCCTAAATCCCTGTTTTGGTACTATTCATCAACCAGAGCCACATTCGGGAAATTTTGTCGTTTTTATCATTTTAACTGGTTTAAGACCTTTGTTAATGTTAAACTATAGTGTTTATAACAACTATAGTCCACACAAGTCAATTAAACAACTTAAAATTACATTTCGGGATTTTTCTTGAAAGCGATATAACTTGTTATGTCTCGTTAAACCTCTACATGAGTTCGTTTCTCTTGGGAATTGTCCCCACTTGTTCCTAATACATAACTAAAGTATAAAAATATATTTAGGACCCTAGTTAAGGTCACATACCTCCTATGGATCTTAAAAACGTATTTTTGCAAACTACATTTTTAACACGTATTTTGCATTCTTTTGGTTTTAAAAAGTTTAACAATGTTCTTAAAGACTTAATTAGCCTTAGAAAATCATATTTGCATAATTTATTAGCACATTTAAGTTTGGGGTATTTCAGTTTTAAATAATCCTAACACATTGTTAGCTCGCTTGTTAAAGGCTCGTTATTTTTCAAACACTGATATTATGTCTGCTTCACTTGGTAATAACCCAAGACCTATTTGGCGTTCCATGTAAGGGTGTTGGATTTACTGTGTGCAGGAGTTCGGAGAAGGATTGGTGATGGGAAGACAATTGGATTGCTTAAGCCATGCCTGAAGGCGAAACCAGGTGGTAGGCCTCTTGGATACAAATTGCCTCAATTTACGAGTGATGAAGGGATGGTGTCGTGGCTAATAGATCCATGTACAAGGCTATGATTTCTAGTCTTGTTAATGCATGGTTCTCTGCGGAGGATTCAAATTTTATTCTTGAACTCCTTTACCGCATGCTGAGGGGCCTGATGGTTGGTGTTGGGGACCTACCAAGAATGGAATGTTTACGGTTCGATCTACATACCTCTTGGATTTGGAGAGGCGTAGGCAGGAGAATCCTCATGGATCTAATCCTAATAGGATTAGGTGTGTTATTGCAAGACTCTGGAAGACCGATCTTCCTAACAAGGTTAAGCTTTTTATATGGAGAATTTTGCATGGTTTTGTGCCTTGTAAGGCTGTTCTTGCGTCTAGGTGAAAGATGGTATTTGATACTTCTTGTTTTTGTGGTGATAATGAGACCTTGTTGCATGCAAACTGTTTATGTGGAGGTTGAAGATCTTTGGGATAAGGAAAGTGTGGATCTAGTGGTTCCTAGTTGCGTTGTGACTGATTTGGCTTTCTTAGTTTGGTTGCTTGATCAGGGCTTGACGTTGCCAATTAATCTTGTTGGTAATCTGTTTTTGTTTCTCTAGAAATATGGTTCTCGCGGTGCCAGGTGACTCACGGGGCTGCAAGGAACTTGCGTTGGGGGGGGGGGTGGAACAGGCCGAAAGTTACTTATCTCTTGCATGGGTGCAACGACGGCAAGGCGCCCCGGCCATAGAGCCTGCTGTTCCTCTTCTTCAAGGAATGATGCGAATTTTTGTTGATGGAAGTAAGTCTAGCAGCGGTGTTTTTGGGCTTGGTGCTGTTTTTCATGTTGAAGGGTCTCGGTTAGTTGCAATAGCAACAAAGATAGGGGTGGGAGTCTTTTCACCCCAGATGGTGGAGGATGAGGCTTTGCGGTTTGGAGCTGAATATGCAACAAAGGCCAAGTATAGATGTGTCGGTTTTTATACTGATTGTAAAAGCCTAGTAGATTATGTAACTTCAGATGTGTCTTTGTCTAGGGAGGTGGGCTTAATTATGGAGGAAGTGCAGGGTTTTGTGTGTGCGAATTTTGTTGATGTTCGGTGGGTTTATGTTCCTAGGGGTGACAATTTGGGAGCGGACATATTAGCTAATTAAGCTAGGGGTGGTAATGGTGAATGGTTTTGGAATAAGTCAATTCTGGACAGTATTGTAAGGCTTTGTGATGGTTAATAGTAAGTTGCTATGTTTATTAAAAAAAAGCTGTACATAGCTATAAATAACATCAGTTGTTCCTTGATCACTTTATAGGTCTGGTATTAGCAACTTGTAATATCTATAATTTTTTTATCGCATCATACTCCCTCCGTCTTGAATTGATAGTCTTGTTTATTATTTGAGTATGTCGTTTGACTTTAATATTTAATATATAAAATAAAGTAATTTTAAAATTTTAAGTTTTGCATATGATTCCTTAAACTATACTCCCTCCGTCCTGAATTGACCGTCCTGTTTGCTTTATGGCACGTTTTTCCACTTCAATATTAAACATATAAGATAAAATAATTTTATAAAACTAAATTTTGTAACATATAGTTTATCATGTAAGGAATCATATGCGAAACTTAAATTTTCAAAATTAATTTATCTTGTATGTTAAAAATTGAAGTCAAACGACATGTCCAAATAGTAAACAAGACGGTCAATTCAGGACGGAGGGAGTATATTACAAAAATTTAGTTGTATAAAATTATTTTATCTTATATGTTAAATATTGAAAAGGAAAAACGTGTCATAAAGCAAACATGACCGTCAATTCAGGAGGGAGGAATTATAAATTAATTGGTGTTTGGTAGATTTTTCATTTTAAAATATATGTGGGAAAAATTTATACTAGTAAAATAACTTAGTCAAAAAGAAAAGTCGGGAGAGAATGAACGGCGCCGACAACGGCAGCTTAGTGAATCCGAAGCGGTCAGCAGTACATCACCGCAATGAACACCACTCTTGCTCATCTTGTTGCCTTCGGGTTTCCTGTTGCCTCCCAATCTCCTCCCAGAGCCGTCTCATTTAATTAGGGGGCCCTGTGCCGGTTGAAATACATTATATATTAAAAAAATTATATATAAATAAATTATAAGAACAATTATTTATTTGTGGTCAGTTATTAGAATAAAGTAGATAAGGCGATAATGAAATTGATGGTAGTTGTTGTCAAATTAGCCTTGAATGCAATGTTTGAATGAAGTAGATGAGAAATGGTAGACCGACAATGAAATAGATACAAAACGTCATTTTAAAAGTTAAAGTCCACAGACCGGCCCAATAGTAGTCTAAGTAATACCAATTTCTTATCAATTTATCAATCGACTAATAAAAAGTTACTTTTTAACATACTATATTTTTAAATCATTTTATCTAAATGAATAAATATTAATAAAGTTAGAAAATAAAATTATTTATTGATTTGTATACTTGCTTTTGATAAATAAAACTTTATTGTAGTACTTTTTAAGATTTTTTTATCAATACTATATTCTAATGGTAATATTTCATTTTAAAAAAATATAGTATAAAGTTTGAATATTTAATTTATGTATATATACTAATATTATGGTCTTTTTACTATTAATTAGTTTATTGGTTAATACATAATATATAGTAATAAAGTTCACTAATAACTATCATATTTTTTTCTCGTATATTCAATAAACTCATAACTTATCTATGAATTGTTACAACTCCTTTTATAGACAATGAAAAAATATACTACCTCTATCCCGTCATAAGTGTCCTGTTTACTTTTTGACACATTTTTCCACCTCAATATTGAACATATAAAATAAAATAATTTTTAAAAATTAAATTGTATAATATATAGTTTTTCATATAAAAATTCTATTATAAAACATAAATTTATAAAAATATATTATCTTATATGTTAAATATTGAAGTCAAACGACATATCCAAATAGTAAACTGGACAGTCAACGTGGGACGGAGGGAGTATGTTTTACTCATAATTTACTTATTTAAACTATTTTCTAATTGATTGTAGAAAAAAAATTAAAAAGACCCTAAAAATGGGGTCGTGAGACCCTCTGTGGCAAGTCTCCACCTGCACTCGACACTGGGCGTTGATTATGTGACGGAACTGTATTCTCCGTCTCAACGACGGAAACTTTTGTAACACCCCAACCGTTAATCTCGTCATTACCTCTTAAACCGTTACTAATTACTCCTACTCACGCAGCGGAACCCTAATTACAATGAGGGGTGAAACAACGCCGTTAGCCACCCACGTGGCTAACCAGGCCTTTCTTACATACCGTAACGGTCTGGTGAACTGGAACAACCGAATACTCAATACAATACTTTACTCAAATCATTTCTTTACTATACCGAGTCTACAATATATGGATGTCGACAACATATTCAGTCTTACACCTCTTTCAATACATAAGTAATTAAATCTAACTACCCATGCAACCCACCGACCCCGTCCTACTCTCGAACGGTAACATCTTCGGTGTACCTGAAAAATAAAAACATTGCCCCAAGGGGCTCAGCTTAACGCTGCATATGAAATTCGCATACCCCGAGCGCTAACCGGGGTACGCCGACCACTTTTGTCGAGAGCATGGAGTTCATTTTAATTCAACCAACATGCATATAGTAATACACTATATATGTACACTACACAAGGATTCGACAATCAATCATGGGATATAATCCCTAACTAACATGGCAAGGTTGTTAGTCGTATCAATTACTCTTAGGCCATGAGGGTTATTCCTCACTATGCCGTGGTTATTCATTCAATAACTCACCCGCTCTCTCGGGTTACTATTCATATACACACCCATTCTCTTGGGCTACTCGTACTATACTCACCCATTCTCTCGGGTTACTTATACTCATTATCTCATCCACACTCTTGGGTTAATTATACTCAAGCTCTTGTAGATTCTCGAGACACTACAGGTCTCCTACGTCACGCTTGTTACACTTAATACATACTTAGGCCAAAACTCATGGCTCTCGAGCATAGTCTTACTTCCCCGGTTTCGACCCTACCCTAGGTCTAGCATGGTGGAAAGGTTCAACTAGCTCACGGAACTCTCTCTTAGTTCCTATCTCTTATTACTTAGGTCCGACTACTCTCGGACTACTTACATTCCCACACACTCCTCTCTCGGAGTTATAATAATATTATGTAAATTAGTCTAGAAGCATCACTCTTGATGTTTCTAATGACTTTGGGAACATTACTTAAGTTCGGTTAATCTTAGGTTTTAAGAGTTACCCATACATTTCACTTACTCATACTTTCGGTTATTTCTTATATCGGGTAAAATCCTCTATAGGAGGTCGACCATGTCTCAAGGGAGCTACTAATCCCTTAGGTCTCTTTTACCTTCTTTACTAGTTCACATCTTCGAACTATCTTTAGTCCTCTTGAAGTAGGTTCACTTATCTTTCCACTCTCATTTGTTTCGTGGATTATGTCATTATGGTTTACTAACCGTTATCGGGTAATTACTCAACCTGTACATCTCCTCACATTCTAGGGAGTTCATATGTTTGCGTTATCGTTATACTTTAACGGATAGTTTGTGTTTGCACGTTTTCGTTATCATAAGCATCGACCCGATCTATGGGTCTCTAGCCAAATGTTCTCACTATGAGTCGGTCTTTACTCTATGTTAGACCACACCGGCATACAAGTATGTTAGCTCATTCAAATACAACAAGACACACATAATCAAACAAGGGATTATTTTCATGCTTTAGTCTTGATTAAACCGGCAACAAACACACAAATCAACGTAACTCGGTTAGCACGCGGAGTATGAGAAAATCATACCTTTCACCGGGGTTTTTACTTTTACCGTGCCATCTCACCATGCTCGGGTCACGCACGATCTCTGGTAATGTTTCAAACATATTATTATACTAAGCTCATACGGTCATAATTAAATGCTACTCTTGTACTTACCCCATTATCCCGTTATCTAAGTTTTACTCTTGTTAATTTGAGTTCTCACTTCTCAATCACTTATAACACTTTCTTACACTTCCTAGGGCCTTTACATATCACCAAACAAGGCCTTAACATCTTATAGCATCATTAACATTCAAACCCCCATCATTAGAAACCTTTAAAACACTTTCTGTAGGATTCTGGGGGTGGTCCGGGACTTGGTACTCACCCTAAGTCCCGAACCAATGCTGGTCTCAACTCTCGGGTGATTTTAACTAGTGGTCCGGGACCTTGTACCAAACTCAAGTCCCGGACCAAGCACTGGTTCTAACTCTCGGCTCATTTTCATGGGTGGTCCGGGACCTTGTCCATACCTCAAGTCCCGGACCAGGTACTGGAATGAATTCTCAGCATGAATTTAAGGGGTGGTCCGGAACCTTGTCCAAGGACTAGGTCCCGGACCCTGCTAAAATCTGTTACAAGTGCAGTTTTTCCACTCCAAATCAATCCCTAATCCACCCTCAATATTTCCCTAATCTTTCCACAAGATTCCTACATGATTAATCACCTTAAAACATGCTCTAAAACCCTTCAAATCATGGGTTAAACCCTTACTCAAATTCTCACCAAACTTACAAATTTCCATTCTCTTTTCAACACTTTGCACACTAAGAATTTCTAGCTCTTCCTATGTGACAGTTTGAGCTCCCTCCTTACCATTCAAATAATGTCATTTCCAGTACTTCAAGTTTGCATTATTTCCATTTCCAGATATCCCAATGCCACTCTCTTCCTCATCAAATCTCTAAGTTTTAACCTCTCCATTTCTCCTCAAATGTACCTAGTTACTCCTAGGTGTTTCTCTCACAATTACCATTGTTTCTAGGCAAAATTTTGGCAGCAGCTCCCTACATTTCATAGCATTTCCAAAGCATCACTCACCCACAAAATCAGCTTTCACATCCCTGTTTTATAAGCATTAACACCACTGATTTCCACACAAGTAACACACATGTACTAGCTTAGTTCCTAGGTTTATTTGCACACTTAAACCCATTGAACATTCCCATTCAACAAACAACATTGTGGTATCATGACTACCCCAATTCAAGGTCCTTAATTCAACCTAACGTATGATTCACAAGTCAAATAAAGCTAACTCAAGGTGAGCTTTTTACCTTGTTTATTTTCGGTTTTCTTCTCTTCTTCCTCTTTCTCTTGCCCCCTCTTTCTCTTCTTGTTTTCACCACACACAAGGAAGTCTAGATTGCTATCTACAATCATATCCCCATACACACATATCAAGCTTATTAATTCAATTATCCCCTCACAAAAACTAGTATTTCAAGAGCTAGTTTTTAGGGTTTAGCTTAGAGATTACCTTCAAGTGTCCTCATGGAGAGCTTAGGCAATCAAAATGATGAAGTTCCAGTACTCCACATAGGCAAGAAGAAACCGGCTGAAGCAAGGATGGAGAAGGGGCTCACGTTGGAATTTTCCAAAAATCAAAGGAAGCTAGACAATGGAGATTTTGAGCTTGCTTCTTACCTTAAGCAACCAAGGAGTGGTTTTAGAACAAGATGGCACCTTCAACCTTCAATTCCCAGATTTTTCCATGGAGGTCAAGTGTGAGCTTTTTGGATTTTGAAGGGAGGGAAATGTTCCCCAAGTTGAGAGGAATCCAATGGTGAAATTATTTCGCAATTTGGTGTTGATTTGAACCTTGTAGAAGAAGGAGAAGAAGAGAGCTGATGAAGGCTCTTGCAAATCGCCATGGAGCTTCGGTGAGGAAGAAGAGAGCTCAGGTGGGAAGTGGGAAAAGAAAACGTGAGTGAAGGAATGAAGAGCAAGAGAGAGGTTAAGTGGGTTTGTACTATTACTTTTGCTTTGCTTTTCTTTTCTTTCTTCCTTTATTTACTAGCTAATATTAGAGAGGGGGAAGGCTACCAAGCCATTAAAATCGGCCCCACCTATATGTGTGAACTGGAGCGTTTTTCGGTTTCTGACAGAAAACACCCGTTAATTTACCCGGTTTGGCACTATTCACTAACCGGGCCCGTTTTTGGGTTTTTCTCTTCTTTATTTTTGATGGCCATTAAGCTTCCATTAATACTTAATTATAGTTATTTAATCAACTTTAATTTTTACGGGTCCGTTTGACCACTTAAAGTCACGTTTGGGGTTTTCTAAAAAACGTGCTTTAAAACTCCGTTAGTGTTTTAATCCAATTTGGATCCGTTTTCTTCGGGAATCACTCCCGTATACTAATTAGGCCTAACTAAGCCTTAGGAATCCATCTCGACCCAAACGAGATCGTATATCTCTTATACTTATTTAATGCGCATTTTAGCGTTTTTCGCGTTTTACGCATTTTCTCTTTTCTTTTGGTTTTATTTCCCTTACCAATACTCTTTAGGCACCATTAGGCCTTTAATAATCATATTAGAGTAATTTAATCACGATTTTTAGATCCGGGGTATTAAAATCTACCCCCTTAGGAACTTTGTCCTCAAAGTTGGTGAATCTTATACGTTACTCTCATGGGCACATATGCCAAGGTTATAATACATGTATAACCTTACGGACTCCACAAGTCAGTTTCACACACTACACATCACAGCATGTATAGCAATCAAAAATACTCTTCTTACTCTCTCCATGGAATCGGTCCGAAGACAAGAAGGCACTACAGTCCTCGAATCCATATTGAGTAATATACTACTGATCCCTTAGGTACCGGTCACGTTGAACACTTACTCTTTCTGGTTCACGGCCGTTTCATGACAAATGGGCACTTACTCTCTCTGGCCCACGGTCCCTTCGGTTCTGATCAAAACGTTTCACGTATAAATATCCTCAGGCACTCTGGTTGACTCACTCAACACAGGATCGTCTCAGGGTACTCTCCCCGTCCTGCTGCCTTTGGAAAAATCACACACTGTCACCGCCCCAACCGGTCACTTAGGACCGCCGCACGTACGGTGTAATGGTTTCAAAACTAATACATGCCCACCGTTCTACCGGTCATCAAGACTTAAGGCTCAGCCATCGGCGGGTGATAGCGGTTTCAAAATCAGTTTTCGTTTCTATCTTCATACTTGAAGAAAATCCTTTTTCAAATTCTGTTTGAAAATTCTTTTTAAAACATCACACAACTCAAATCCAATTATGGTAGCTGCCTGTCTACTTAGCGTGATTACTTGTGACCACTTATAGGGAGCTTCAAGAATCATCCAACCCTGATGTGATCAGCATCAGTGTTGAACTATCCATCCACCCCAATTTGTGTTCGGTTTCCCTTGATCGCTAGCAGACCAAGTTCCACCTCCCACGTCAGTTTCAAACATACAGATAATCAAACATTTTCGTTTTCTATCTTTTACTCTTTCTAGTCATATTCATCAAACAATCCATTTTAATTTATCTCTTAGTTGTGGAACTAAAGTCATCCATAATTCCCAATTTATTTCACTTCCTTTACCTAGGTACTCAGTACTCATGGCGTCATTAGTCAAATTATTACTCAAATTAAAACACACAACATACAACTCCAAAGGATGGAACTCACTCCATCAATCATTCTTAAATAAAATCACCTAGGGAACTCACTCCCTACGAGGTTACACATCGGTTTCATACTGATTCATACTCATTATGTCTCATGTCTAATCTCACTAGACATATACTATAGGGATTCTCATTCCCCAGGAGTCTCTCTACTCCTCTTTTCATAAGTATATATACTCGTTACTCGCATCTCTCATGCACAATAATCATAATTACACAATGAATGGGTACATATGTTTATGTAACATAAGTTCCAATCATCAAAGCAATTCCTTTTGTGCTATGCACATAGTAGTTTACGCACCTATACGTAGAACATACTCTAAGCGGTTTCTCGCCCTACCCCCTTAAAAGGGGTTACGCCCGCGTAATCGACCATATGTTATCACTGAACATTGGTTCACTAATTCAAGTATCATGAAGTGTTTTAACTTCAATGCGGTTAATTAACTCATAACCGGTTCCGGTTCTAGCCTCTAAGGCTTCAAGGCGTTTATGATAAGCCATTTACTCGCATTTGCCAGGTATTCTTAACCTTTGAATTACGGGCCACTAGCTTCTGCTGCGTGACTTGATAACTAGAGCTTAACTCGCCCTAGGTATTCTCAATGTATTACTTACTCCCTTTAATCCCTTTTTGTCTTGGGAATAAGGGGTTCTTAATCGTCGCTTGGTATTTCTTACTGTATGCGAATTCGATGAGTTATAGATTTTCTCTCCAATTTTCTGGAAATCTATTTCTTATAACATTGTATACCTTCGTGATTATTCACTTACTTTTCCCGACTTGTTGTCAGTTGAGGTCAAGCTACTACTTAGTATGTAGTGCTTCCTCGTTTGATAGTGCTTCTCAATTATGTTTGTTCACTTGTTTCTGTACAAGAATTCCTCATTCATACTACTCTGCATTTACCATTCATCGGTCCTGGGACATGTTGGTTACAGCCCACATTCTTCGTGCATCTTTGGCCAACGGCCGCACGGTTATCTCTCTAGATTCTCACTCAACAGGCTTCGTTGACATCTCTCAATTCCTGGCTCTCCCACTCGATCATTACCGCACAAGTGCAATACCAAAACACTCAGTTATATAGAGTGCAGAAGCGTAAACCCTTGACAGTAAATCTCTCATGAGATAGGAATGAATGTCTCCTTTACCACATTTCCTCATCAGCTTCATATCATTATCTGATTATACTCTTACAATGGTCGCTTACTGCGTACCATGTTCCTACTCATTTTCATGGCATCCGCTACTACTTTAGCTTCCGCCCAGGTGTTATCACCATTTACACTATGGCTTGCCATTCACTTGGCTCAACAAATACGCTATTCTTTAACTCTCTCTGCGCACTTGCGCATTGCTTACTCTGCAGTTCATATTGCACACATGTAGTGTTTACTACTCATCCGATTACTCTGTCGGTTTCCTTCCACTACTATCAAAGCCTCCTTACATACTATCTCTGTTCGCATTACTCCTTGGCAATAAACACATGCCCAAGTATCACCACGCGTCTCTAGTGGTTTCGCATTACATTCTTATGTGGTATCCCTTCTCTGGAGGATTCACGCAATTGCCACTCCATAGGCCCCACAATAACAAGTGGTATCCCCACTCTAAAGTAGTGGTTCATTTTCCCCTGTTTCTTCTTATGCCTTAATGCATAGGTCCGCAATGTTTAAATCTACGGTTTGTAGTTAATTTTCTGGTTTACACGCCTCATTGCCACGAGCCATGCTCTGTGCGGCTGTTTATACAATGTCTGCTCCTCCGTACACCACTAAAATTTTGGGGCTATTGTGCTATTGCTGGGCTCTTTGACATGTTTGTCTCATCACGCTTCCGTACTTGGAAGGCCCTTAAGTATCTTGGTATCATTTCATGCCCTACGACATTTTAGGGTATCCCGTGTTACGGGGATCCCTTCGGTTCTACCCGAGTGTTCGCTTTAACACTTTGTTCTCAACACGATATCCTCGTTCAACTACTGTTGATTTCGGTACCCTTCACGGATTGCTCCTGGGTGTTACTTGAGTTGCGCCAATACTTCTGGCTTGTACTTATGTTATGTTCAGTTGTGTGACGACTTCGCCTTGCGCTAAGTATAACTCGAACTATCTCGTTAGGGGTTGTAATGCCTCCCATTTCTTGGGTAGACATTGATTCTCTTTTCCTTTAACTTCTTGGTCAGGTCATTATTCCTTCAGTGAGGTATGTTGTGGGAATCCTATCCCGTTTATCAAACATTGATATGATCATTTAAGGCATTCATCTTATTGCTTACACTGGTATTCATTCCAGTTATTAGGTATTTCCTCCTTAATACTCTATGCTTCTCGCACTTATCCACGTTATATCCTTAGGTCCGTCACTTACTGGTTTTAGACTCCTTTAGCTTCGTAAACTTCTTTGTGTTCTTCGATCATTCGAGGTGTTCCAATATCTTGGTTTGGATTGGCTCTCTCGTCCGTAGTATGGAGTGGGCAACTTCCCGTGTCCCGTGCTCTACTTGTATACATACATGGAGTATCGTATTGACGTTGCCCTTACCCGACTAACTCATAACTGGTCTGTCAGGCCCGCAAGCTCCTTCGCGTGCGGTCGTTCCATGTTTCGTTGTGTACACTTGTAGTGGTCGGTGTCACGCCTAGGTGAAGAATTCTGTTGCCAACTCCTCTTATATCGTCCTATGATAATTAACGTGGTTCTCTGGTTTGGTTTTAAAATTTGAGAGTTTTTGGAAAAAAATTTATGTTTCGAAAGAAAAATTGAGTTTTAAAATGAAATCTTCACGGCATTTCAATGCCGTTGCTTCTTACCCAGATCTAGCTTCTCACCGACTGGTATGCTCTCAATACAGTGGTCAGGCCGTTAGGACTTTCCAATTTTCAGTTCAAAATTTCTTAGGGTTGTTTTTCCATATTGGCTTCTCTCACCATCTTGGTACTGTCAAGTACTGGTCGCTTGTCAAAGCTCCTTTTAATAGTCCCGTTTTTATTCTTACTGCACTTGCCAGGCAGTGCGCGGTACAGGCGGTTTTTAGGTTAACTCATACCGTCACGGTATTGTTCACACTGTATTGGTAGCCTTGCGGCTCTTCCTCCTTGATCCTTTAGTTGGATAACTACTCCTAGAGCTGCTTTTCATTCATCTCGACATGACTGTCAGTCATTTAGGTGCTTCTTCACTCTTGGAGTTCCTTAATTACTTAGTTCTATGTTCTACTTCGTTGCTTGTTTCCACGTCTTTACTGTGGTTACCGAGGTTTAACTCATTTAGGCACTACTTTTGTAGTCCTATTCGGGTATACTCCGTAGTTATGCTCATAGCTGTCTAAGCTATATCAGTTAATTATTGCAACTTCTTCGGGTGTGGCAGGGTGGGTGTACCTACTCTCAGTTAGGTACTTAGTTGGTTAGTATACCGTTGGTGGTATTACTTAACTATGGCGGTCCGTAGACACATGTCTCGGTTTTCGTTATTTCATCTATCCCGCCTTGTTGCAAGGTGGATGCTTTCCTTCTTGCTGCTGCTCGGCCAGCCGGGTTCTCGCGACTGCTAAGTATGTCGCCCCAAGCTGCCACAGATTCCGATCTCCTTTGAGTAGTTCATATGGGTATACTTAACAATTGCCAGATTGGGTTTCCCCGTCTCTCTGGCGTTCTTTCCCGAGCTTTTAAAGCGGGGGTTGTGGAGGGCGGGTTTGGTATTGTAGGTATCCAGATCTTACTGGAAGTTCCTAACTAGCGCATCTCTCACGCTATCACTCAACCCTTAGCCCTAAGTCTCCAATTCCTAACTCGCTATTCCTAAGCTCGGTATTTTCCAGTCATCAGAGCGATACTTCGCTCTGATACCATTTTTGTAATACCCCAACCGTTAATCTCGTCATTACCTCTTAAACCGTTACTAATTACTTCTACTCACGCAGCGGAACCCTAATTACAACAAGGGGTGGAACAACGCCGTTAGCCACCCATGTGGCTAACCAGACCTTTCTTACATACCGTAACGGTCTGATGAACTGGAACAACCGAATACTCAATACAATACTTTACTCAAATCATTTCTTTACTATACCGAGTCTACAATATATGGATGCCGTCAACATATTCGGTCTTACACCTCTTTCAATACATAAGTAATTAATCTAACTACCCATGCAACCCCCCACCGACCCCGTCCTACTCTCGAACGGTAACATCTTCGGTGTACCTGAAAAATAAAAACATTGCCCCAAGGGCTCAGCTTAACGCTGCATATGAATTCGCATACCCCGAGCGCTAACGGGGTACGCCGACCACTTTTGTCGAGAGCATGGAGTTCATTTTAATTCAACCAACATGCATATAGTAATACATTATATATATGTACACTACACAAGGATTCGACAATCAATCATGGGATACAATCCCTAACTAACATGGCAAGGTTGTTAGTCGTATCAATTACTCTTAGGCCATGAGGGTTATTCCTCACTATGTCGTGGTTATTCATTCAATAACTCACCCGCTCTCTCGGGTTACTATTCATATACACCCCATTCTCTTGGGCTAGTCGTACTATACTCACCCATTCTCTCGGGTTACTTATACTCATTATCTCATCCACACTCTTGGGTTAATTATACTCAAGCTCTTGTAGATTCTCGAGACACTACAGGTTTCCTACGTCACGCTTGTTACACTTAATACATACTTAGGCCAAAACTCATGGCTCTCGACCATAGTCTTACTTCCCCGGTTTCGACCCTTCTCTGGGTCTAGCATGGTGGAAAGGTTCAACTAGCTCACGGAACTCTCTCTTAGTTCCTATCTCTTATTATTTAGGTCCGACTACTCTCGGACTACTTACATTCCCATACACTCCTCTCTCAGAGTTATAATTATTATGTAAATTAGTCTAGAAGCATCACTCTTGATGTTTCTAATTACATTGGGAACATTACTTAAGTTCGGTTAATCTTAGGTTTTAAGAGTTACTCATACATTTCACTTACTCATACTTTCGGTTATTTTCTTATATCGGGTAAAATCCTCTTATGGAGGTCGACCATGTCTCAAGGGAGCTACTAATCCCTTAGGTCTCTTTTACCTTCTTTACTAGTTCACATCTTCGAACTATCTTTAGTCCTCTTGAAGTAGGTTCACTTATCTTTCCACTCTCATTTGTTTCGTGGATTGTGTCATTATGGTTTACTAACCGTTATCGGGTAATTACTCAACCCGTACATCTCCTCACATTCTAGGGAGTTTCATATGTTTGCGTTATCGTTATACTTTAACGGATAGTTTGTGTGTTTACGTTTTCGTTATCATAAGCATCGACCCGATCTATGGGTCTCTAGCCAAACGTTACTCACTATGAGTCGGTCTTTACTCTATGTTAGACCACACCAGCATACAAGTATGTTAGCTCATTCAACATCAACAAGACACACATAATCAACAAGGGATTATTTTCATGCTTTAGTCTTGATTAAACCGGCACACAACACACAAATCAACGTACTCGGTTAGCACGCGGAGTATGAGAAAACATACCTTTCACACGGGGTTTTTTTTACTTTTACCGTGCCATCTCACCATGCTCGGTCACGCACGATTCTCTGGTAATGTTTTCAAACATTATTATTAATACTAACGCCATCGGTACATAATTAAATTACTCCCGTACTTACCCCGTTATCCCGTTTCTTTTTTACTCTTGTTAATTTGAGTTCTCACTTCTCAATCACTTCTAACACTTTCTTACACTTCCTAGGGCCTTTACATGTCCCCAAACAAGGCCTTAACATCTTATAGCATCATTAACATTCAAACCCCCATCATTAGAAACCTTTAAAACATTTTCTGTAGGATTCTGGGGGTGGTCCGGGACTTGGTACTCACCCTAAGTCCCGGACCAATGCTGGTCTCAACTCACTCTCGGGTGATTTTAACTAGTGGTGTCCGGGACCTTGTACCAAACTCAAGTCCCGGACCAAGCACTGGTTCTAACTCTCGGCTCATTTTCATGGGGTGGTCCGACCTTGTCCATACCTCACTCCCGGACCAGGTACTGGAATGAATTCTCGGCATGAATTTAAGGGTGGTCCGGAACCTTGTCCAAGGACTAGGTCCCGGACCCGCTAAAATCTGTTACAAGTGCAGTTTTTCCACTCCAAATCAATCCCTAATCCACCCTCAATCTTTCCTAATATTTCCACAAGATTCCTACATGATTAATCACCTTAAACATGCTCTAAAACTCTTCAAATCATGGGTTAAACCCTTACTCAATTCTCAAACCCTCACCCAAACTTACAAATTTCCATTCTCTTTTCAACACTTTGCACACTAAGCATTTCTAGCTCTTCCTATGTGACAGGTTTGAGCTCCCTCCTTACCATTCAAATAATGTCATTTCCAGTACTTCAAGTTTGCATTATTTCCATTCCAGATCTATCCCAATGCCACTCTCTTCCTCATCAAAATCTCTAAGCGTTTAACCTCTCCATTTCTCCTCAAATGTACCTAGTTTACTCCTAGTGTGTTTCTCTCACAATTACCATTGTTTCAAGGCAAAATTTTGGCAGCAGCTCCCTACATTTCATAGCATTTCCAAAGCATCACTCAGCCCACAAAATCAGCTTTCACATCCCTTTTTATAAGCTTTAACACCACTGATTTCCACACAAGTAACACACATGTACTAGCTTAGTTCCTAGGTTTATTTGCGCACTTAAACCCATTGAACATTCCCATTCAACAAACAACATTGTGGTATCATGACTAACCCCAATTCAAGGTCCTTAATTCAACCTAACTATGATCACAAGTCAAATAAAGCTAACTCAATGTGAGCTTTTTACCTTGTTTATTTTCGGTTTTCTTTCTCTTCTTCCTCTTTCTCTTGCCCCCTCTTTCTCTTTTGTTTTCACACCACACACAAGTAAGTCTATATTGCTATCTACAATCATATCCCCTTACACATATCAAGCTTATTAATTCAATTTTCCCCTCACAAAAACTAGTATTCAAGAGCTAGTTTTTAGGGTTTAGCTTAGAGATTACCTTCAAGTGTCCTCATGAGAGCTTAGGCAATTAAAATGATGAAGTTCCAGTACTCCCACATAGGCAAGAGAAACCGGCTGAAGCAAGGATGGAGATGGGGCTCACGTTGGAATTTTCCAAAAATCAAAGGAAGCTAGACAATGGAGATTTTGAGCTTGCTTCTTACCTTAAGCAACCAAGGAGTGGTTTTAGAACAAGATGGCACCTTCAAACCTTCAATTCCCAGATTTTTCCATGTAGGTCAACTGTGAGCTTTTTGGATTTTGAAGGGAGGGAAATGTTCCCCAAGTTGAGAGGAATCCAATGGTGAATTATTCGCATTTGGTGTGATTTGAACCTTGTAGAAGAAGGAGAAGAAGAGGCTGATGAAGGCTCTTGCAACTCGCCATGGAGCTTTGGTGAGGAGAAAGAGCTCAGGTGGGAAGTGGGAAAAGAAAACGTGAGTGAAGGAATGAAGAGCAGAGAGAGGTTAAGTGGGTTTGTACTATTTACTTTTGCTTTTGCTTTTGCTTTTCTTTTCTTTCTTCCTTATTTACTAGCTAATATTAGAGAGGGGAAGGCTACCAAGCCCATTAAAATTGGCCCCACCTATATGTGTGAACTGGAGCGTTTTTCGGTTTTCTGACAGAAACACCCGTTAATTTACCCGTTTGGCACTATTCACTAACCGGCCCGTTTTTTTGGGTTTTTCTCGTTTCTTTATTTTTAATGGCCATTAAGCTTCCATTAATACTTAATTATAGTTATTTAATCAACTTTAATTTTTACGGGTCCGTTGACCACTTAAAGTCACGTTTTCGGGTTTTCTCGAAAAACGTGCTTTAAAATCCGTTAGCGTTTTAATCCATTATTTGGATCCGTTTTCTTCCGGGAATCACTCCCGTATACTAATTAGGCCTAACTAACCTTAGGAATCATCGCGGACCCTAACGAGATCATATATCTCCTATACTTATTTAATGCGCGTTTTAGCGTTTTTCCGCGTTTTACGTATTTTCTCTTCTTTTGGTTTTATTTCCCTTACAATACTCTTTAGGCACCATTAGGCCTTTAATAATCATATTAGAGTAATTTAATCATGATTTTTAGATCCGGGTATTAAAGATGGCTCATGCACCTCAAAGGTTTTAATCACTTTTTTATTCTTCTTCTATCCTACAATTCATGTTAGTATTTGTTAGTCTTGAGCATTCCTTACTTGCTTGGAGGCTTGGTTTTGCTTGAGTACAAGCAAAAAGGTAAGTGTGGGGGTGTGTTGAGTGTCTAAATGAGCATGTTTTAGGGGTGTATTTAGTATGTTTTATCAACACTTTTCATGCTCATTTCTCCACTCTAGCTAGTTTTCCTATAGTTTTGTGTTTTATTAGTATTTTACACAATTATTGCTGAAACAAGAGAAATAACATAGCTAAAAATAAAGTAGACAAAGAGACAAACGTGTGGGCGCAAATGGATCCAAAATCGGTGCTATAAGGAAGAAGATAGAGCATTTGTTTTGCTTCTGGTCCGGACCTCCCCTGGTGGACTGCCCCACAGGGGCGGTCCGGTCAATTTCATTCGCGTATTTCGCCTCTGGTCCAACTCGTATTTTTGCCCAGAATTGAGTTTGAAAACAGGAATTTTGGGGACACTTCTCCCCATTCTTTAACCACGACTCCACCAGTCGAAAAATAGAGAAAAAGGGCGAAAAATAAGGGAAAGAAGATAAGAAAGAAGGGAAGAAAGAGCTCACCTTCTCCCATGCTTCCAAGCTCCATTAATGGCTTCTTCTTCTCCCTTTTATGCTTTTCTTTTTTCTATGGTTGTGTAGAATCCATTTGAGCTCTAGGATGGGTTTTGAACTTTGAATGCTCCAATGTAGCTTGTAACTCTACCTCTTTTATAATAGTTGTTTTATCTTCTCCAAGGATTAATTAGTGCTCTAATTTGATTAATTATTGCATTTATGGTGATTCCTTTCAATATATGATTTTGAGATTGGGATTTGACTAAGGAGGGATAAACCCTAGATTTTGCACTCTTGATTAGGAGGTAAAACCTTAGGGCTATTGTTGAAAAGCTTGAAATTAATGCTACCTAGTGACTTTGACCTTCTTTGATTGAGATGGTTAATTAATTAGGTAAGAATTGATTGTTCCATGATTTGGGGAATCTTTACTTTAGCTCTAATAGACAACTAAATGAAGGTGTATTTATGAGTGTAATTGGGTATTTTAGGTGATACCCACCAATCCTAGAGTACACCTATCCTATATAGTAGTTTAGTTCTTATTGCTTTTGTTTATTTCCTTTAATCAAACCAAAAGCCAAAACCCCCCAATTTACATTTATGCACTTTTGTATATATTTATATGCACATTGACTAACCTTATAATTAACTAGCTAGTTATGAAGTCCCTGTGGATACGACCTTGTTGTACTACAATGATTGGGTTCACTGCCCATAGTTAGCAATTTAGTCTCACTACTAATTTGCACTACAACACCCTAATAGGGCAAAGTAAAAATATCCAACGAGTTTGTATAGCATGTTGGTCCAGTAGTTACCCAAACTGTTTGATGCGGGAGAAGATCCCGTCGGATGTGTCTATTCGCTTAGTACCGGAAGCATAGAATGCATTCTAGTGAGAATTGTATATTTAATTATAAGCATATGGACGGCTTATCCTGATATGACACCCGCCGAGAATTATTATTGAATTAAAGGTTGAGTAAATGAGTAAACACACACTAGTTGCAAGTTAGTAGTTAGTACGAGACATCAATAGCACTCGTAGATATGGATAACGAAAGAAAGGGGCCTTGAAGGCCATGTAATGAGTATCGTTCTCATACTACGATTTCGTATTATTATTATTTTTACTCGTTATTGTCATGTTTTCGTGAATGATTACTTGTGCAAATGGAGTATTGATATTGGTTGAACTATTGAGTGTTTACTTGTAGCAATTACAACTTCCATTATATAACTGTAAACCAGAACAATGTGAAATAAATCTAATGTTAAGATGGCTAATTGACCTAAGTGATCTAAAGGGTCTAGGATTACACTTTAGAATATTCAGTGTTTTGCTGAGCCTATACGACAACACATTACTGGACATTGATCAAGACTTGAAGCCTGAGTGCAGGATTGTTGGGTAGCCGACGCTATTTTGGTTATCGCACTTATTATACTTTGTCTATATTACATCACGATTCTACATTGTTGGGGATTATTTTAGTAACTCACTTGTTCTAGTTTTGGATTACGGTTTGACTATGCATGTATTGTTGGTTAAACTATCTAGTCTTCATAGCGGTTATGAATGGTGTTATATTGGTAAGTGGAAGTCTTGTTGCTCACATGGGTGAGTGATGGCATGTAACACCCGAGTTAAAGAAGTTAGATTTATTTTCCGCTGTGACTTACGCTTTTAATTATGCTACGACTAGCGATTATACGAGATTAGGAGTAGGGGTATTACATTGTATGTCTGGACGGATGGCGAATCAACCTATAAATGTGTCCATACATGCGTCCAAAATTTCAAGTTCGGCGCCACATACATAATTCGAAATATGTTTTAAAGAGTTAAAAATGCCTATTTTTGATATAAAAAGTCACATAGGGTTGGGGAACATGACATATTCATGCCAAATACCTCAAACGAGGCTCTCACGACACGCCTCACCTTCATTCATCATCATCGGCCATCACCACCATCATCTTAAACCTCTAGCCCGGTGAACTCCAGATCTGAACAGCAAAGCGAATTTATGAGTCTTCTATTCCAGATGATTTCTCAATCTCTTTTCTCTATCTATTTTATGAATATGTCTGGTTAGATAGGATTTACTCTAAGGGAGGGTTGTTTGTAACTGTATATGATTTTAGTTAGACTACTCTATAGTTTGGATGTGAGAATAAATTGGATTGTTTTTGGATTAATGTAATACATTCATATTCTCTATTAATATCACCAGTTTTTAGAGATGTTTTGTGGATCTTGTTTCGATCTGATCAGTGAGAATCAAGAAGATCTTGTTAATTCAAGAAAGTCTGTGGAAAATCAATTGGATAGATGGGATTTCCCTATAGATGCTAGTAATTCTTCAATCTTAACCCACCTATACGTGTTTTGTCTGATCTAGACTAGAACTAACATGTTGTGATAGGTAAGCTCTTCTTTAACTAGGATTTAGTATTGAACATATTCTAAAGAATTCACCCATCCATATCTCATAGGAAACTGTAGTAGTTGCTAAATCTATTCAGTGTAAAACAACCCAAACCTAGAGTTTCGTTCATTTGATCAACTTTAATATTTAGTATCATTAATTGCTTATTTTTAATTTGACTTTCGTTAATTCAATCTTCAAAACAGCATACAACCCCATACATTTCCAGTTTCTTAGGGCTAGGTTTATTTTCCTCAAGTCCCATGGATTCAATACTGGTTTCTTTGTTTCTATCTGTAGTGACCGGGATTATTTGCAACCCGTAGGCTTTTTTATTTATTATTTTCTAGGTTTATTTTGTTAGTTTTTAGTGGATCAATTATCCTGTTTGTAAGATACATAAATATGAATTTCCTCATATTGAATGCGGCACTCGATGGTAAGCTTAAAGAATACAATAACAACCACACACGCGGGGGGAGGGATTCACACTTACATTCTCTCACAATTGCTTTCCCAACCCCATCCTCAAAAGAACAGGCATAAACCTTTTATCTTAATGCCAAAATGGCAAGATGTAGATAAACTTCATAAAAAAATCATGAGTTTTAACAAAACCAAAACCAACTATCCTTAGATTCTATCGCCCTCAACTGCATTGCGAAGGTCCTTTTCGTTCCCCCCCTCTCAAACCAATGCAACACTAGACCATTTTCCATCATTTCTACTATTAGACATCCATTAATCAACACACCTTACCCTATCTTTTAAATTGGTTCAACATACTTCAACTCCACAAGCAGAAACCCACTTGTTTTCCTATAATGCACCTATCCACCAGCCTAGTATCCACCTCATCATCTATCTCCTCCTTGCACCATCCGAACCAATCATAGAACACCCCACAAATTTTTGGACAAATTCATCACACTTATAACATAAAAGGGTAAATCTTGTAGCGTACCCATTCTAATATGAGAAGTCTTTTTAGACTATCCTTGAATTCTTTGCAACACTCTATTTCTAACCTAAAATCTCTCTCTTATTCTTACTTATCTTAGCCGGGTAGCCAAAGTCAAGAGCCATCAAATTGCAAGGGATATCGCTTTAAAATTTGTTAATTCACAAATTATTAAAGTGTTAAGAACTTTTTTAATATCATAAAAAGGATTTTGATTAATCAAATGCCACAAATTGCTAACCTTGAAGACCACTATATTTGTTAAAAATAATTTTAATTCGTTAAAAATAGTAATAACACTTCAAACATCATTGTATAAGGGCATTCACAATAAGGGTTGTTAACATGATTACATATAGGGAAAATTACATACCCCACCCATGACGTTTGGTGAAATTACATACTCCACCAACATGGTTTCAAAAATTACTTTCCCCACCCATGTGGTTTCCACAATTTTACATTCAGTAACTTTTCGAATTTTTGGTTAACTTAAAAAATGCTTAAACGTTGTCCGAAATTGATGAAATTTTACATATACGATGCTAAAGTGTTATATTTTGGTTCAGTGAGAAATCTAAAGTTTTTACGCTTAAATGTGACATGTACGACCCGATGAACTTGTCACATGTTTCATTGGGTCCCACGGGTCACAATTAAGCTTTAAAAACTTCAGATTCGACATCAGATCAAAATATATCATTTTAGCATCATCCATGTAAATTTTCATCAATTTCGGACTACGTTTAAGCATCTTTTGAATTGAACAAAAATTAGAAAAGTTACTGGATGTAAAACTGGGGAAACTACATGTGTGGGGAAAGTAATTTTTGCAACCATGTGGGTGGAGTGTGTAATTTCCCCAAACGTCATGGGTAGGGCATGTAATTTTCCCTTACATATATGAATAAATTTAAAAATATTCTACAATGGTGTGGATTCCGCTAATTTTCGCTCTTTTAGGGCATCCACAATAACAAGAGTGGATTCCACTCCCAAAATAATAATATTTAATTCTTTTCCTCACACTATTTCTTTTTTGCTAAGACACCCACTTTTTGGGGTTCTTAGCTAAGAAACTCTCGCACAACTTCTCTCCTCCATATCATATTTTATCTTTTTCTTTTACTAATTTGGAGTGAATTCCACTCCATTGTGGATGCCCTTAGGTTCTTAACTAACACTGGTGGAACGGAAGCCTTTAATGACGGTGGTTTAATCACGGCTTTAACAGAAACCGTAATTAATATGAACGCCGGAGTTAATTAACGACGTTTATTGAATTAACCGTAAGCAATAATCGATCGGAGGTAGGCGCGCCTTTTTTAGGACGGACTTTAGATGACGGTTATCAGTGAAACCGTAATCTAAAGTCCCGTGTTGACGCGCTTTACGGTCAACGGACTTTAGATTACGGTTTACTAATAACCGTCAGCTAAAGTCCGTCCTAAAAAAGGCGCGCCTACCTCCGACTGATGGTCAACGACGTCGTTTTCACCTGACGCCAAATATTTCCCGTGTTATTTGATTTTTTCGACGCCGCGCGTAATCTAAATTATAGTTAACGACGTCGTTTATCAGTGTATTTTAGATTAAAAATAACTTTATATTAATGTGTTACATATGTTTGATCGAATAAGACTCATGGCTTAATGGCCGTGGGTACATGAGTCAACACCATCGATCTTGAGTTCGAAACCCAGCATAGGCCAAATAATTTTCGCGCTATTTTTTTATTTCGTTACACTTTAGATTACGGTTCTTTAGGAACCGTCATTTAAAGTGTGACTTTACATTACGGTTTTCATGTAAACCGTAATCTAAAGTCCTTTTAACTACAACATTTGCCCGTTTACTCTGCACACTGTACTTACAGTAACTCTTCTTTCGCGCTATCTTCCTCACTGAAATCGCCTCCTCTCTCCCGTCACCTTGCTAACGGCCATCGCCGCCGTCGCTCCCACCACCTTTGTCACTCCCATCGCCGCCGGTCACCACCCATCTACCACTGGTCTCACCGTCGACCTCTCTATCGCGTATTGGGTATGCGATCGATTGATTGTCGTTTTTTTCTAACTTTGTTCATATACATGCATTTCGATTGCAAGTTCTAACCTCGTTTCTATCGAATCCTGAGAGTGTAATGGCAAATGTTCTAACCTTGTTCATATATTTGTGCCCAGATTCACAGTTAATTGCAACCTAGTTCGTGGGCTGATTTCTACACTACTTGCCCACTTCGGTGCTTAGTAACGGTAATTTTGCAAAGCAAACTGTAAACTGCTGTATTTATTTATTCTTAGCATTTAGTATTACAATTAATAAATAATAGTGTAGTTTTAAAAATGCTACTACTTAAAACTGCCACAGGAAAGAAAGTAAGTTCAAGTATATTACCGATTCCTGAAAATAGCTCATTTTCAACTGCTCAATCTGCTATGCCAGATGCTCTCTGTTTGATTCACAATCTGTGACAGGAATCAACAATGCTATTGTTATAACCACCAGAAAGAATAAGATGAGTTTCGGTATTTTAATGGTTCTAGAATGACTAGTTTCAGTCCTTCAATCTGAAGTACTGCAGAGAAGGTCATAAATAAACTTCATATATAGTAGAATAAGATAAGTTTATGTATGTTACTAGTTCTAGATGGTGCGTGCAAATTTGACTTTGATAAAACTGATTTGGAGACGTTAGAAATATAGGGGAGATGCTGTCGATTTTTTTCCGCGGTTTAGCTAGCATTTAACCTTGATTTTTTGATGAATTCTAATGTTGTCGTTTTTCATTTATGCATCAGGACTACGACTTTATTTTGGCTTCCGACCTCAACCGTCTTAGCATCGGCTAATCGTCTACCAGAGGTAAGATTTACTATATACATATAATATTTGACAAACTACCAAACATAGTTATCCGCCCAAGATATACCTAATAGAGGTATATCTTCGGCAGTCCCTGTCGGGACTGTCCATGATTGTTAAATCTCACACCTAGGGTGTGAATGTGTTTTTAATTGTACTTTATTGATTATTTCAGCAGTATCTCTTTATTGTTCTTCGAATGCATATATTATTGATTAATATCATAATATCGTGCATTTGAAGAACTGTAGGGAGATGCTGCCGAAATTTTCAATAAATTACATATTAAAAACACGTTCACCGGTGGGATTTAACTCATGGATGGATTTAGGTTGATAAGATACAAAAGTGTAAAGACTCTGCCACGGGTGACGGTATGAAATGGCTGCCTTCATATAAATAGCTAGAAGGAGATGGAACGTTCGTGGATTTACAGCGGAAATTTGGACGACAAGTTTTTAGAAGGAGTTGATAAGTTATGCACGGTGTTGGCGAACAATCTGAAACCTACAGACAAGGGATACATATTTTGTCCGTGTATCGACTGCCAAAACAATCTGAGATATCGCGGCGTTGAAACAATTAAGGAACATCTGATCCGCCGCGGTTTTACAAAAGATTTCCAAGACATAATCCGATGGCATGGTCAGAGTGCGTTCGATGTTATTAAGCCTGACGAAGGGGATAATGGTCAGGCAAACACAGAAACAGAACTTGGAGATGATACAGTTGCTGGTGATCCAGAAGACGTTACAGCGAACGTTGAGCCAGATTTCTGGGATGATGACATTGAGACTATGCTCGAAGATGTGGAACGACATTACTCTAACACGCCAGACAAGCATGAAAATTTGTTGGATTCATCCAAAACACCGTTGTACCCCGGGTGTGACCCTACAAAGTTAAGCAAGTTGAGTGTCGTCCTCAAGCTATTCAACTTGAAAGCGAAACATGGCTGGAGCGACGTAAGTTTCACTGACCTCCTGGAACTATTGAAATACGTTCTTCCGGTGGACAACGTTTTACCAACGACTACGTACTCAGCCAAAAAAATGATGTGCCCAATGGGTATGGGGTACCAGAAAATTCATGCTTGTCCAAATGGTTGCATGCTGTTTTGGAAATCGGATGAATTTGCTGAAAGCTGTTCAGCATGTGGAGCGTCACGGTATAAGAAACAACAAACTCACATCAGCGGTAGTAAGAAAGGTTCACCAGCTAAGGTACTGTGGTACCTGCCCATCATTCCAAGGTTCAGACGTTTGTTCTCCATTGAGAAAGACGCAGAGAATCTTCGGTGGCATTCAGTTCACAGGAAAAAGGATGGCAGATTGAGACATCCCGCTGATGCACCACAGTGGAGAAACATAGACGTAAAATTTCCTGAGTTTGGTAACGAACCGAGAAACCTAAGGCTAGGCTTGTGCACGGATGGGATGAACCCTTACGGTACTTTGAGTAGCATACACAGTACCTGGCCTGTGCTTTTGGTTATTTACAATCTACCGCCGTGGTTATGCATGAAACCAAGACATATCTTGTTGTCTTTGTTAATATCTGGTCCAAAGCAACCGGGCAACAAAATTGACGTATTCCTACAACCTTTGATAGAGGATCTACAACTCTTGTGGAATGAAGGGGCTACGGTTTACGACTCATTCAGTAAAGAGGACTTCAATTTGCGTGCTATGTTGTACTGCACAATCAATGATTTCCCCGCCTATGGTAATCTTTCAGGCTATTCAATCAAGGGGGCGTTGGCGTGTCCGATTTGTGGTGAAAACACTTGTAGCATTCGCTTGAAACATAGTGGGAAAACCGTGTATATGGGCCACCGAAAAATGCTTCCAAAAGGACATAAGTATCGAAAGATGGCGAAAGAGTTCGATGGGAAAACTGATCACAGCATGGCGCGCCAGCCTTTGACAGGTACAGAGATTTACAAAAAGTTGGATAATATTGTGAACAACTTCGGGCCGCCAACCAAAAGTGGTGAAAAAAGTGTCTGGAAAAAGAAATCAATATTTTGGGAACTACAGTACTGGCAGCATCTGGAGGTTAGACATTGTATCGATGGGATGCATGTCGAGAAGAACGTGGGTGAAAGTATCACTAGCACCTTTTGAACATAAAAGGAAAGACAAAGGATCATTTGAAAGGAAGAAAAGATTTAATTGAGTTGGGCATACGCACAGAGCTTGGCCCGCAAGAACGTGGAAAACGCACATTCTTGCCTCCTGCCTGTCACACTCTGTCTAAAGAAGAGAAACATAGTCTATGCAGTACCCTTTACAACATCAAGGTGCCATCAGGTTACTCCTCAAACATAAGAAACCTAGTGTCCATGACAGATTTCAAATTAGTAGGAATGAAATCTCACGATTATCATGTCCTACTTCAAGAATTTTTGCCAATTGCACTACGTGGGATCTTGCCGGATGCTGTCAGACACACAATCACAAACGTCAGTGTCTTCCTCAAATCCATTTCGTCTAAGGTTCTTGATGTGGACACTCTGTCTAAATTACAAAAGGATCTTATTGTGACAATGTGCCAGCTGGAGATGTATTTTCCTCCATCGTTCTTCGACATAATGATACATCTCCTCGTGCATCTTGTAAGAGAGATTCTGATGTGTGGTCCTTTGTACCTTCGCTACATGTATCCGTTCGAAAGGTACATGGGTGTCCTGAAGAAGAAAATGAAGAACCGTCGTCACCCAGAGGGTAGTATTATAGAGGGCACTATCACAGAGGAAGTTGTAGACTTCTGCACCAATTACCTAGAAGGTGTCGATACCATTGGACTTCCACGTTCTAGACACGAGGGCAGATTGAAGGGTGTTGGCACGGTTGGAAGGAAACTGAAAAGAATTGACATAGACACTCTTAACAAAGCTCATTTAGTTGTGCTAAGTCATCTTGAAGATGTTGAACCATACTTTGATGAACACTTGTGTGTTTTAAGAGCACAATATCCAAACATGAGTGACGTTAGACTACAAAATGAGCAGAATAGGACATTTGTCCGATGGTTCAAAGAGAGAGTGTTGTCCGATCAGTCCACGAATGTGCCTGAACTGATTAAAGTAGTTGCATTTGGACCAAATCTGGATGTAATTTCTTATGAGGGGTACGATGTCAACGGATTCACCTTTTTCACAGAACGTCAGGATCAGAAGTCAACGAATCAAAACAGTGGTGTAGAGCTTGAAGCTTATCAAAACTTATATGACACGGTGTCGTGGGTCATAGTCCTGTCTCAGTACAACAATCATATTTCGGTGTTATACAAGACATCTGGGTATTGGACTACAACAGCTACGAAATGTGTGTTTTCCGCTGTAACTGGGTTAACAACAATCATGGCTACCGTGAGGAGGAGCATGGTATGAAACTGGTTGATCTGTCTAGAGCTACTCCCACGGTTGAGCCATTCGTTGTTGGGACGAAGGTTAAGCAGATATTTTATGTAACTGATCCCTGTAATCCTAGATGGTCTGTTGTGCTTAAAGGGAGAAGAGGAATAGTTGGTGTGGATTGTGGTGATAGATGATTATTATGCAGAAGATGACTCCAACTGTTCCTATTTCATTGGAAGAGGCTGAGGTCACAGGTCATCGTGAGTATATACGATCAGACCATAACGAGGGAATGTGGGTTGAGAGATAATGGTATATGTAAGTTTTACTATAAAAATTTATATGAAATTAACACTCTTTTATTTATTGCTTGTTTATGACCATTATGAAATGCTTAATTTAATTCAAATTGTATTTCAATCCTTGCAGGCATGGCTGATCAGGACATGGCTGATGAAGAGTTCGATTTATTTTGTCGTCAGGAGGAGGAAAATGAGCAGCAAATGGTACCGGTCCCATCTACATCTGCCGCTGCTGTTGTTGCCCCATCCACATCTGCCGCTGCTGCTGTTGGCCCTTCCATGAGTGCACCTTCTACGAGTGCTACTCAGAGACCCAGAGGTAGAGGTCCGACCCGTGGGTTGAAACTGCAGAAACCGGATCAGATTAGTCTTCTTGGGACCAGTATGGGAGGTATGGTGGGGGCAGCAGGTCAGAGTTCGCTAGTATGCTAGGGACTCTGGCCAGATCACATTGCTGCATCAACCACACATGGAAACAAGTCCCGGAAGAAGTAAAGGACCATCTGGAAGAAGGTGCAAGAACGGTACAAGATCCCAGAAGAAGTGAAGAAGACCGTTCTTTCTTTGGTGGCCGGCAAAGCTAAATCATTCCGCCACTACTTGGTTGAGCATTGGATCAACAGGGTGCCCCCACGTGAGCCTCCGTCGTATGTTGTGTACAATGGCATGATCACTGAAGAGGAGTGGAAGGAGTTCGTTGAGCGGCACGCCACCCCCGAGTTCAGGGTATGTTTGTGTGTACTCTTTTCTTAATTAATGCTCATAATGCTTTATCCCTGATTTTCTAATTAATTTCCTGTTGTACTTTCTTAACAGCAAGTACAAGAACAAGCACGGCAAAACCGTGAAGCTAATCTCTACCCCCACACCATGGGACGAAGGGGATATGTGGGCAGCCTCGAGGGATGGAAAGAAGCTGGTTTGCTGACACGGAGGAACGAGGATGGAAGTGAATGCCCGATCGAGGATGTCTCTGAGGCGAGGAGGGTGCAGATGTACATTCTGGGACGCCAGAAAACGACCAGCGAAGGTCAGAGGATATTTCCTAATGCTGCGATGGAACAACTGGCTAACCAAATTGTAAGTATTTGAAAGTAGCTGTTAAATAATTTACTTATATACTCAAGTGTTTGTTGATCTTAAATCGTCATTAACTTCTTTGAAAATTGGACAGTACGAAGCGGCACAGAGAGGAGAAGTAGACTTACACGCTCCTCCTTCTCAAGACGACGCGCTGAATCAAATGCTTGGGAAGAAGGATCACCCGGGGCGTGTTAGAGGATTTGGGGGAGAAGTACGTCAGAAGAACGTATTCCCGCCATCTGCTAGGAAGGGTCAGATGAGTGCTGCTGAAGTCGAGGCGATGGTAGAGCGTAAGTTCGCTGCTGAGCGCCAAGCTAATGACGAGAAACAGGCTGCTGAGCGCCGGGCTATCGAGGAGAGGCTGCAGGAAGCGTTGAATGCGATTTCACATGCGACTACTCAGCAGCAGCAGCTAGATCCTCCTCGACTGTCTTCCTCGTCTAGTTGTGCTCCGACCGCTGACCCGTACCCGTTTGCCAACATCCAGGTTTTTGTTTAACTATTTTTCTCCTAAAATAAAGTTATTTAAATAGTATTAGATTGGACTCACTTATTTATTTCACGTATTATCTCTTTATTAAAGGAGCAAAAAAATGTCGTCTCCAAATACCATTAGATGGGCACCCTGTAGATGCGGCCTACGGGACGGTGTTGCCATCAGGTCCACTCACGCTCATCAGTTTCGTACGTCTACCCCCATTCTACGCGCGTGTGACCTTGGACCTGATAGTTGATGGATTTGAGCATGCATACCTTCCGATGGCGTTTGACAACAAATGCACGCTGATCGAAGCGAAGGGAGACATATTGCCCTGGCCAGCATGTTATATTGTTGTCACCGATGAGGTAAGACTGTTTGACAACCATTTAGTATCTAATAAAATGCATTATTTAGCATTAAGTGTCTAATCTAATCTATTATAGATCCCTGAGCTTCCTCGCCGCGTAACCCGGCCCAGACTAGAAGAGACCAGCGCGCCGGCGAATCCTGAGATCCCTGAGCTTCCTCGCCGCGTATCCCGGCCCAGAGAAGAAGAGATCTGCGCGCCGGCGAATCCTGTCAGAAGTACAAGGGTATGTTCTAGATAAATGTTTAATGTTACTATAATAATCAATTAGTAATTATCTTTACATTTATGCTTTACTGTTTGTGTGTGAAGGGTAAGAATCCAGTGTCGGGGTGCGAAAGGTAAGAATCCAGCGCCCGTCCGGGGTCGCACCAGGACTTCTGAGGCGCCTAAAAATAAGCTCGCACTGCCACAAAAACTTGTTAATGTTTTGGGGGCCAAGCAGATGAATCTCTACGACAAGATCATGTTGAAGTCATCTCAAACTAACAACTTCATGATGACGCTTCCAAAGTCGATGTTTCACTACGAAGAAGATATGATGACGGCAATCAACTTTGAGGACATCAGAGAGATGATGTGTGGAGATTATCTGAACATTAACATTATTCAAGCTTATCTAAAGTAAGTGTTCTTTCCTCATACTGTAAAAACATATAGAATAAGTATCTATGAAGTTGCATTGGCTAACTTTTTATAGTATATGTGATATAATAGATGTCTGCTTGAGAGATGTGCTGAGAAGGACATGACCTCCATTACTGCGGTGTGCCCGGAGCGTTTATCGTACGACTCAGTCACTAGGGACCCGGGGAGGTTTTGTGAATACATGATTCATTGCTTCAATGTTGTTGATCAACAGAATAAATTATTCATTCTAATGCCGTATCACCAAACGTGAGTTCTAATATAAAATTACATACTAATTAGCTAACTTTTTTACCTTCATTTCTCATTTCATTTTGTATTTGACATTGTAGCCACCACTGGGCTTTGTTTATATTCTGCGCTGCCACCGCTACTCTGCTCGTTCTAGATCCACTAGGGCAGTGGACAGAATTCAACACTGAAGACTTAATCAAAGAGTAAGTTTTTATTACTATTTAATTGTTTGTAAGTTTTTTGAACCAAAATTAATGTACTTGTTCATTTTGCTAAACGCTTTTGTTAATATATGTAACAGTTGTTACAAAAAAACCCCTCAGGGAGAGTTTGGTGATTTGACCGTCGATTACATCCAGGTTTGGTAATTCATGTATTTCATTCGTGCTGCTATTATCTTTGTACAATTGTTTTACATTTGTGAATTTTGGTGATTTAGTGCCCTACCCAAAGGATTCTAAGAGTTGCGGGTACTACGTGATGCGGTATATGTACGAGTTCTGCGGGTACTTCCCAGGTTTTAAGAATGATATAGACAAGGTAATACGAACGCTGTCTTGTATTTAATTCTTTCGGCAGATTTTTTGTGTCTTTATCTTAATCTCATTATGTGTTCCATTCCTTTTCTTGTTGCAGATTAAAGAGCATTATGCCAGATTCAAGACTTATGCTCCTGCCGACTTGTTGCATGTCAGAGAGAGCATGGCAGCCATGTTTATGAGAATGGAGTGGTAGACTAGCTAGCTCTGATGCTGCTATCATGGATTTTGTTTTTTACAGTTTTCTGCACCGTTTTTGTACTGTTTTACGCTTCTGTTTTATGCTATTTCTTGCTGGGAGTCATCCTAGCTGTATCTACCATGTATAGGTTACACTGCTACCTTTGTAGCCCTCTGATTCTGTTAGTTGCTGCTGCTGTAACAGATTATATTTTTTGTAATGAATTGCTAGCTGCTGCTGCTGTAACAGATTCTAGCTGTTGTATTGAATATTTCTGTTGCAATTGTGCGCAGAGAATGAATTTGCAATTGTTATCTCTGTTGCAATTGTGTAACAGATTGAATATGCAATTGAATATGTTACAGATTTTCGATCTGGTGCTTTATTAGATGTTATCTCTGTTGCAATTGTGCGCAGAGAATGAATTTGTGTTGTTGGTATTTGATTCAGGTGGTTCAATTGTGCAGTTTCTGCCCTCTGTTGCTTATCTGTTACAATTCTGTCTCTGTTGCAATTGTGTAGATTTGTAAAAAAAATAATAAAAAAAAATACACTTTAGATGACGGTTCTAACAATAACCGTCATCTAAAGTCCTTTGGGCGCGCGCGCCAAAAGACTTTAATGACGGTTATTTCCAAAACCGTCATCTAAAGTGTCGACTTTACATTACGGTTATTGGTAAAACCGTGATCTAAAGTCCTTCGGCGCGCGCGCGCCAAAGGACTTTAGATCACGGTTTTACCAATAACCGTAATGTAAAGTCAATGACACGCGGGCTGGAAAAGGGCCTTTAATTACGGTTTAAAACCGTAATTAAAGACGTCGCCATCTTTATTGACGCCCGCGTAGATTACGGTCCACAACCGTAGTTATACACGGTTTTGGACCGTAATTAAAGGGTTCCGTTCCACCAGTGTAAGAACTCTACCTTTATGACACAATAGACCCTACCTATATGACCCTGTTTGAGAAAGACTCATTGTAGCTTTTGATGACTTTTGTGTTAAGCTTCTTTATATTTGTTCACTTGTCAGTTTATTATTTGTCCAATCTAACTACTAGATCCCACTAAAAGCTAACTTTATAACACATGTCGGCCTATAAGGGGTTAACTTATCAACCATATCTAGCTGAATGATAAATGTCACTAAACCATTATGAAATTTGTGTTGAACGACATCCTGATTCAAAGGGCGGAAGATGTTATGAATCTCAAGTTAGCTCTTGGCCGTTTGTTCACACTTTTTTTGTTTTTTACATGTGTCTTTTATTCTCTTTAATACTTTCTCTCATATCTAAATAGTAATAATTTAATAGTTGTTCATTATTAGAAAAAATTAATAAACTTTGTTCATTTGATGGATAAATTTATTAAAATAATAAAATATAATTTTTATATGACATTAGACACCTAAACTTATATTAAGAACTCAAGGGCCCTAAAATAAACATACCCACTTCACTACTCGCAGTATGTCCACCGCTGCACCAAAAGATTGCTTAAGCAGCCGAATATTAAGTTCTCTATAATGACCTCGTTTGGGGAACAGCTTCCAGCAGCAGACAGCTTCTCAATTTCTAAAATCAGCAGGCTTCCACCAAACACCCAAAACCAGTAGCTGACAGCTTCTGCAAAATCATCAGCAGATAGCTTCTCAATTTTCAGCAGCAGGAACCAACAATTGTCTCTGCTTTTTAAAACCATCAGCAGACGTTCCACCAAACACTAAAACTATCAGCTGACAGCTTCTCAAAACCATCAGCAGACAGCTTCTCAATTTCCAGCAGCAGTACCCAACAGCAGCCCCCAGCAGCTGTCCCCAAACGAACCCAATAACTACTGTAATACTACCTTTCAAAAAAAAAAAACTACTGTAATACTATAGTTCACTTTAATAGCACTAGAACCTAGCTATAGCCTCATATTTTATACTCCCTCCGTCCTGAATTGACCGTCCTGTTTATTATTTGGACATGTCGTTTGACTTCAACTTTTAACATATAAGATTAAATAATTTTTAAAGTTTAAGTTTTGTATATGATTCCTTATATGTTAAACTATATATTACAAAATTTAATTTTATAAAATTATTTTATCTTATATGCTTAATAATGAAGTGGAAAAACGTGCCATAAAACAAACAAGACGGTCAATTCAGGACGGAGAGAGTATAAAAAATGACTTTCATTATGGGTATAGTTCACTCAGCATTCCAATGTAACTTTTTCCCTTCATCTGGCCTGCTCATTTGTTTAAACCAGAACCTGCCAAACGATGGGATGAACTAAAAATAGATAGACGTAGACATATAGAGATTAGGTAGCCCATTTAGCTATAGGACCACACTCGGCTATAGCTATGGCTCGCAGGGCGCAGATGCAGAACCAAGAAAATTGACTTGACCCAATTTCTAATCAGAGAGATCCGATTTTTTTTAGAAAGTATTTGAGAGATCCGGTTGTAGCAAATACTCTCTCCGCCCCTTATTGATTGTGTGGTTTACTACTTGAATATGTCGTTTGATTTTAATATTTAATATATAAGATGATATAATTTTACAAATCTAATTTTTGTAATGGAATCCTCATGTAAAAAACTATATGTTATAAAAATTTATTTTTAAAATTATTTTATCTTATATGTTTAATATTGAAGTGGAAAAGCGTGCCAAAAGTAAACATGGAGATGAAAGTGGGACGGAGGTAGTAAATTTGCTGGGTTGGACGTAGAGGTATCAAAAGTGACCTCAACGGGAAAAGTGAGTTGAATCGAATTAAATTGACGGGAAAATTCACGAGATACCCCTATTTTCGATCGCAATTCATAATATATATCTCTGTGGTTTTAGTAATTCAACTTTAAACATGTTTAAATGTTGTCCAAAATTGAAAACTTTACATGGACGATGCTAAAGTGTTATATTTTGGTCCAATATCAAATTTGAAGTTTTTTAAGCTCACATGTGACCTGTGGGACCCAATGAGTAGTCACATGTTCATTGGGTCCCACATGTCACATGTGAGCTTAAAAAACTTCAAATTTGATATTGGACCAAAATATAACACTTTAGCATCGTCCATGTAAAGTTTCATCAATTTTGGACAACATTTAAGTATGTTTAAAGTTGAATTACGAAAATCAAAGGGGTATATTGTGAATTACGAAAGAAAACAGGGGTATATCGTGAATTTTCCCTAAATTGAAATTTAATTCTTAATTGTAATTGAAAAATGATCTGAAACCCATAATGAACCGAATCAAATCATGTTGTACTGAAATTTGATAGAACTAAAATTCAACAATTATCCACAATCATCTGAACTGAAAAAGATTTCAACCGAAGCTATGTAAACCATAGTCATCAAAAATCTGATAATTACCCAAAACCCAAAGCAACCTGAATCGAAAATAAACCGATAATAATTCAAACTAAAACAACCCATAAAATAATATTATTACTTATAATATCTAGTTGTCTTTAAATATACTTTGATTTTTCAACAATACATTTGTCACAAGAGAATATCTATCATCAAAGTACACTAACAATAATGTTATATTATAGACTTTATTATAAAAATAAAATAAAATGTTTACCACTATTGAGCTGAGCAAAGATAGGATAACAAAGTGCGGCATAAACTTTCATTAATTAATAACATGAGTAGTCAACTTAGCCTAATTTTATTGAGATATAGTCGTAAATGAAAAAAATGATTTTTTAATATGACATTTACAAATTTGTACTGGCTTAGTCCAACTCAAATAATTCACCCGAATTAGACTTATAGTCCGAAAAAACCGAATTCACAATTGACTAACCCGAACCATAGGAAACCAAACCAAAACCACCGTAGCCGAAAATCACCCAAACCGAAATACAATCGAATCGATCCAAACTAACCCGTAACTTCATAAACCCGAACTAAACCCGAAAAACTGAATTCACCTAACCAAGTCCGACCCGAACTGAATATTATATAGTTCAATATTGATCCAAACCAAACCCAAAAAATTGACCCATGGTTATACTACTTACATCTATCTTCTATTGTCATACTCTCTCCGTCCGTCATTGATCTTCTGGTTTACTATTTGAACATATCGTTTGATTTCAATATTTAACATATTAGAAGATATAATTTTATAAATCTAAATTTTTTTAATAGAATTATCATGTTAAAAACTATATATTATAGAAATTTATTTTATAAAATTATTTTATCTTATATGTTTAATATGAAAATAAAATAATTTTATAAATTTTATTTTTTATAATAGATTAGGGATGTAGGGGGAGAGAGCAACTTTCTATATTTGAAAAGTTAGCTGGATTTTTTTTAAAGCAGTAGCAGCAATCTCAAACCGTGGCTCGTGATATGCAGAATCTCAGACCGTGACCCATTGAATTTGAAAGGCAGTCGTGACCCACAGGCCTAAACAACGGAGAAAGATAATACTCCCTCACTTTGACTTTATTTTTGACATGTTTTTCCACTTCAATATTAAATATAAGATAAATAATTTTATAAAATAAATTTCAACAACATATAGTTTTTCACATAAAGATTCCATTGCAAAATTTAGATTTGTAAAATTATGTTATCTTATATGTTAAATATTGAAGTCAAACTACATGTCCAAATAGTGAATCAAAAGGTCAAATAGGGACGGGGGAGTACTGCAGTCAAAGTCAAGTCTTATGTTTATATTATGATATATTTTTTTATTTTAATATTAAATATATAAAATAAAATAATTTTATAAATTAAAACTTCTATGAATTATATATAAAATTTAAAATTATTTTATCAAATAATTTAAATAATGTATTCAAATAATAGCAGAAAATAATTAGATGAATCCTTAATTAACTTCAGTGAAAAAACCTAACTTAAAGTTTGTTATACTTATCTGTACGTACAAACAAGGAGGAAAGAAAACGAAGCGGAAGGATATAGCTAAGGAGGAACCTCGAGAGTTTCAATTACAGATATCGTTGATCGATCATCTGATTGTTTATTAGGAGGTGCAGTGCAGAAACCCTACCTACCTACATTAGTAGGTCAGCAGTACTACTATAACGGAGGTCATTGAGCTGTCATTTACAAACAGCTAGCCATTAATGAGTACAAATAAAAAGAAACAGCAAGCGAGCCATGCAATTGTACGGATTCTGCAGCCTGATATCATCAGCTATACTACTACTGCTACTACTACAATGGTACTATACAGTACCAGTAGATGTTTATAAAGTGAAACAATAATATAGCTTCATCTATAACATCAGTAGAGTAGACAGCCATGGAGAAAGGAGACCGGAACTTACTTCCAAAAGACACCAAAACTATTTTTTCCCAAAATATTAGACTGTTTTAATATAATATTATTTCGTATTAGGTTTATGTCGGTATATTTTTAAATTATTTTGTGTTGATATATTATATTTATTTTAAAAATTATTATTTGATAATTTGATATATATATAATTTAAAGTTAAGTTAATTTTTTTTAATAATTAGATATTTGTCATTTATTGAAATTAAAATCATCCTGACTTAACTAAAAGTCAATCAAATGATAAACAAAATAGATCTCATTAAAATCTCCTAAAGAGAAAAAAGTACCAAACGCAACCCGCTGTTCACATCAACAAGCTCTAATTTCTAGTAATCCAGCACCCTGTCTTTAGTCGTCCCCATTTATACACCAATATGCATCCTCTTAGGTCCCGTTCGATAACGGTTGTGCGAACTTATTGGGGATTTTTGGGACATTTATGCATGTGAACTTATTGGGGCTATTGTGAGGGAGTTAACAGTTTTCTGTTCGTTTTGAAGCTTGACGTTGGGACATTACAAATGTCCATTGTTACGTTTTTGTCCTCATCTTTATTCTATAAAAAAGCGGCCGCGAGCTTGACTAATCGAACAATAGAAGAGGCGCCGCACGAGATTTTTGGATCAGCCCATATCAGGCAAACATGTCGAACAATTCCAGAAACGTAAGTTCATATTGTAGCAGATTTTTTCGGATCATCGTTTTTGTCTGATTGTTTTTCTTTGCTCTCTGTGCTAGTCGACTGCCTCCTCTAGCAACAACACCAATCGTTTGAACACAGTTTACATAAACTGTCGATGCAATAGGCCATCTATGTTGCTGATTGCGTATACGGCAGAGAACTTTGGTCGTCTTTTTTACCGCTGCAACGCTTGTGATTTTTTTGCTTGGTGGGATGAAGTGAACCAGCGACCAGCAGATGGCCAACCTACGAGAACTCACATCCTACCGGCTGCATCAAACCAACCCAGTTTATTGTCCATGTTAGTGAGGCGCAATGGCACGAAGCTTGATGAATTGGTGACCAATCTGGGTAACATTGCAACCAATGTCTCTGCCAATCGAAGCATGATAAATGAATGCCAACGCTGTAATGGCTTGGTGGTTAAGAAAGTTGACAGCTTTTTGTTAAGGATGTATGTAATCGTGGCAGTGTTAGTGTTGATGGTGGTTTTACATTGAGAAGTTCCGTCATATGTTTTGTACCGATGGGTGTGTTGTCATCATCTTTTGGGCATTGTATGCTAGTGGCGAGATTCCCCATCGTCTGATGCTTATGTTTGTAATCAACTCTGTAGTGAAGTCCAATGTGTTGTTAGTCCAGTGTGTGACGCGTAATTGCCAACACTAACGTTAATATCAATGCCATCTTAATTTGTTTTGAAGATTGTATCTTGTTCAAGATTGTATCTTGTGTAATCTTCACAAGTTGTTATAGTTGCCCCATGCTTGGTGCGTACAATCAAAAAATGAAACAAACTTAAGTTACAGAATCACCATTCCTAATCTGGTTAGCATCAGTTGTTCCTAATTTGGTT
The DNA here is from genome assembly GCA_023374045.1 of Limonium bicolor. NCBI lineage: Eukaryota > Viridiplantae > Streptophyta > Magnoliopsida > Caryophyllales > Plumbaginaceae > Limonium > Limonium bicolor. Next base: position 106,757,837 of record CM041777.1, on the reverse strand, counting down.
TTAACAGCAAGCATGGTTGGTCTGTCAAGTTTATGAGCATTAAAGATGTTATGAGTCATTACAGGAAATGTAATACGTGAAGGTTCATACGTCATGCCATTTTGTCATGTCAACAGTGCTATCAAACATCAGCCATATTCATACGCAATGGTGGTAGTTGGCAAGAAGTAAATTTTTTTAGGTTGACATATTTGCGGAAAATATCTACCATCCTCCAAGTATTGAATGCAGCAACCAACTACTACTTTGCTTGCCTTTATAAGACAGCTACATATACTGCATTTTGTACACCAACACAGTGTCATTTGTTCATTTCTATGTCTCCTTGTCCTCTCTGAAACAGAAATTGAGTACTGTCGATACAGAGACATGGATAATAAGCACGAATTTGCGTATCACAAAGGTAAGTTATATCCTCTTGTTGAGGTTCACTCTTCTGACAAAAGTGAAGGCTTTGTGGACAGCAAATGTGACGGCCGCTGCTTCACTAAAGTTGGCCCAAAGAAAGATCACCAGCATGCTGCGACGTCGAGGCATATTGCTGCGCCGGGTGACATGGTTGTTGCAGGTTCATTAAACACTCCGAAACAGACGGACAAGAGGCCCAGGGATTCAACCTCTATAACTATTGTCGATGAAGTGGCAAATCCAACTCCTCCAGAGAAGAAACTAAAGATAACGATGCCAAAGCCACCCTCACCCCCGAGTTTCTTGGTTGAATCTTGGTATTCTGAGGATGATTCTGATGACTCAGGGTATTCTGTAAACATGCATATTTACCCATAAAATATGCGTATCAGTATCTACGTGCATGCTGTTGTCGATTAGTACTAGTTGTCCTTTTTGAGTCCTGTAGACTGACTTTTGTTAGTGACTTTACTTTTGGGAAGTATGGAAGAAGTATGTACTTAAGTACTATCTGTAAGGTATTATTAATCAATGGAAAATCGTGATGTATTATTTCAATGGACTTCCCTCTGTTGTTATTATTGTTTAATTTCCGGTAGAGCAACATGCAATAATACTTTCACCGCTACTCTACTCCTAGGCTTCATTACGTGTCGTGGTTTACAACATATTTCTATCGTTGAAGCAAATCCTTTGGGCACACTCAACCTGTGCCTGTTCATCTTCTGAGACACTGGACAATTCACTACCGCATTACAGACGATTTGACTTCACAACCTAACGTGTTGAGTATTCAACAGTTTTAAATTTTCTCTTCTGTCAATGCTATTTACTAGCCGTTAACAAACGGTTCCTAATCTAATTTGAAGTTATTTATAAGTTGGTATCGTGAGCAGCCATCTCACATTGTCCAACTCTCTGCTTTCGCCATCTCCAGGTGGTATACGAAAGTCTTTCATCTTTCTATTTTCTCCATGTCGCGCCATACTTACAAATCGTATATCGATTTGGATCAATCACCACCTACGGAGATAAGATATGATTAGACTGATCTACTCAACTAGCTCAGACGATGAATCGGACATCATCGTCATCAGTGATTCAGGCGACGACGATGCTGACGACGTGGCTGATGCGGGAGAGATCATGCATTCAAAGACGACACGCCGATGTTGTCTATAGCAAAGGAGAACAATATGAACAGGCACAAAGGTGAAATCGTCGCCACATCTATTGTTATTGGTCTCCCCGCAACTACAATCAAAACCGAGAAAGTTTCAAGTGTGGGTCATTGTAGTTACAACAACAAAAAACCAGAGACTTCAACGAATGAGTACTCAGTCATGGGCAAGCAGGCGAACCCAGATTCTCCGTATGGGGAGGACATCATGCTTCATGAGGCGAAAGTATATCATTAATATGTCATCCACAATTAGAAAGCATGTTTACAAATAAAGCTATCTGCTCGTTTGTATTTCGTGTGTCCTTTGTGCCATAGTCTGTTCTGTAATGGATATCTTTGTTGTACCGTAGTATGATCCTTAATTTATAGCATCGTATGTGCTATGTTATGATCCTTATTGGATATCTTCTTCTGTTACGTATTATTGTCATTTTTAAGGTGGTCTGTGAGTGCATTAATGTTTACTACTGTGATTGGAGATCTGATAGTGGTAGATAAATGGTTGTTGCATTAAGGATAACTATAATTGTGGACATAAGCCACATATATATACTCGACACAATTATGTAGTTTTACATTGCCCAAAATGAGTTGTACAAAAGTTGTTAAACTACTGACTGAACGTTAATGAAAAAACATTACAAGTAGAACAACAAAACATTGGTTAATTGAGACGGCAACGGACACGTCTGGGAACCAAAGATGCAGTAAGCTGGTTTTTCAGTTGATTCATTGCTTGGGATCCATTGTCGAGTGCGGTAGTCGGTAACCTTGACCCGGATATATCATTGTCATCCACGTCTTCACATTCAGGTATGAAATTTGGAGCAGAATCAACCATCGAGAAACATGGGTCACCAAATGCACTCAGTCTGATGAAGTTGTGTAGAGCAAAACAGGTGTTCACAATTTTGATTTGCTTTAACATCGGATAACTAGGGACTTTCCTTAGGATTTGCCATCTTTCCTTGAGGACCCCAAATGATCTCTCAATGGATGATCGTAGAGAGGAGTGCGCTCTGTTGAACATTTCTTTTCTACCTGTTTGGTTGTTCTGCTCTAAATTCCGATTGGTGATATTTGACTCTGGTGTGTGGTGTCAACAACCCACTACGATCGGCGTATCCCTTATCTCCAAGATAATATTTACCTACAACATTATTTTGTACACTAGTCAAGACATGGTACATCAACCTCAAACTCATTATATACTTACAACTTCACATTGACGCACCTGTTGGAGGATGTGGGAAGCTAAGGCCATGATCATTGATGGTGTTTAAGTACACACGGGTGTCATGGGCAGATCCCTCCCAACCACTACAAACAAACACGAATAGCATGTCAAAATCACACAGCCAATATGTTCGTAGTTGTACTTCCCTTTCTGTTTATGAAGCGCATCCTGTCTTTCTCAGGTGGCGTAAGTTCTACATGGCACCCATCTAATGCACCCACGCAATCCTGGGATTTTTTAAACACATCAGCAACATTAGAAACAATAATGCATACACACATACGCATACATTAAACATGGATGAAACACGAACCTTGAACAAAGGGTAATACATGTCACTATTTAAGATCTGTGACGGAACAGCTGAAAATGTTGGATCTCTAGGCTTGATCACGTGTTTCCCAAGACGACCAATAGCCTCGAGTACATCACCAAAATGGATAGACACAGTAGACCCTGAATGTTGAAACCTCTCCATACTGTCACGATTAGCACAGCGGTGACTCAAAGTACGCAAGCAAAATGCAACCCTCTCCTTAACAGAAATTCTTGCTTTACCACTAATAAAGTACTTGTATTCCAACAGATAACATAAACTCAAGAATGTGTCTCTGTTCATGCGGAGAGCATTGAAGCATCATACGGGATGTCCATCAAGCAATTCATCTACCCATTTAGCACCACTCATGCTCGAAGTATGCATTGGCACCCTTGTACGTACACTTAAATAAGCTTCAAGTCTGTCGAGGAAAATGTATACCTTTCGTTGTATCTCAGCAAGGTCTAATGATATTGCAATACAAAATTCGTGAAGCTTGTCTGGATCATTAGCTATTGTTGAGAAAATTGAACTGCATGTGCTGCATTCATACTTTCCATAATCTGAGTGTAGAATAACACAGCATTAGTCATTCAGCAACAAGGAAAACAGTAACACTCAATATTGAAACACTCATTCTGGTACAAATACAATCCCGCGTGTACATATTCGTAATATGAAATGGTTATCTACTCATTTTCATCCTAATGATGTCTACAATCTCCTCATCAGTGGAACATTCAAATAAATCCCTCATATTGTAATCTTGGATCATACAAGCACCGTATCTAAACTCAGCATCAGATAAATTCAATCCTCTGAGCTTTTCAACTGCCATATTTTCAGTCATGCGACCTTCCCTCTTGGCCATCTCTTCATAATTTGGCCTCTGGCTCCCAAATAGAATATCCTGGATATGATGTGCGACAGATAGGTTGTAGGTCATCCTTAGTTCCCTGAAGATCAAATATGCTTGATCAATGAACCCATGTCTTTTAGAAATCACACGAATGGCGCATCCTCTTGGCTGACCCATCTGTAGCAGCATATTTGGCCAAATGTTCACTCCTCTTTGTTGCTAGTAACAATAAAACCTTGGCCTGATAAATCTCAGTGCTCGCAGGATTAAGAATTTAATGTAGTCCCTCCTGTTTTGTAAAAAATGTTTCTTAAGAATGAGTGCAATTGTGGCGTTGTGTTCCATTTCTTGGGACCTATTAGAAACATAGAGTTATTCATCTATGCATACTTGTGTAATTACCAGCACTAAACATAAATCTTCTTCATATATTATACTGCATCAACACCATTTGGTAATTAGCCACGACATTATATCAAAAGAGCAACATCAACTTTAGTTCCCCGTCCCACAGCACATGTACAACCTAACTGCATACTGCGATACCCAACCAAAAGACTTTTTTGCTATTCCAAAAAGTTAAGTCAACAACCCACAGTCAAACTAACATAATACTCGTTCCTCCTAACCTAGGACATCCAAAAAGTATTACCTTCAGCCAGAACGCAGCAAAACAAATACTAACTTACGCACACATGTACATGTTCATCAGTGCACCAAAAAAAACATATGACCTTATGCCCAGCCACATCTTTTGACATCCTACTTGCAACCATAGACAGAAAGTATAGATGGCGGACCCACTCCGCAATTTCATCAACATCCACTAATGTCATCAGACACGCACGCTGAGAACGGTCAGCTATGATAGTGGTAGCATGTGTGATCTCAGCTCTCGTCAGTCCAGGCACTGCCCTGATTATGGACGCTGCCTCAGGAACTGAAATCACGGTGTCAGCTACTTGTGTCTGCGCTTGTAAACCACCAATCATACCAGAACAATTACGCAGTTCCACACCTATTTCACTACCAAATTCCTTCAACTCTTCCACAGTTGCCTTTGCTTTCCCCTTACTACCTTTACTCCCTTTACTCCCTTTGGAGCTCTTCTTCTGACTGACTACTTTCTTTCTTCATTTGAAGCTTGTTCCTCCTAGCACCGTGCGGTTTACTTCCCTCTGTAGTCATCATCAACTCATCCCACTCTACAGGCTTCTGTGAACTATTACCAACTCCATATACATCAGGGACAAAAGTAACGTTAGGTGGGTAAGTAAAAGTAATAGAATTTGTGTTTTCATTCGGGTTTGTTGTGTTATTCAAAGGAGGTGTATAGCCTAAACTATTTCCACCACCCAGACCACCAAACAAACTACTTTGTAATGCTGCGTTGTAATTAGCAGCTGCATCTCCAGTACTTAGATCAAAGATTGGATCCTGATTAGACACAAAATCAGTAGGGTTGGGAGCCACCACTCTGTTACGGAAGGAACCAGCACCAGTAGATATATCCATGGAGGAAGCAAACGCTGAAGCATCAGAATAACCTGAATTTATAACAGGGACATAACCCTCACCGCTAGCCTGGCTAACAACAACATTCTGTCCTCCCTCAGTATTTTCAAGGACATCAGGTGGTGGATCTCCGCCTGGTGTGATTCGGAGATCCCCAGTAGCGTATGTCTGACCCCATATCAACTCCATATCATCTGCCAGGTTGGATGGCCACTTTGAATTCACCAACTTAGCAATACGGTTATCCTCCTGTCAAGCATGCAAGGTTAATGTTATAAGCAAGCATATACAACAATATATACGCATGACATCAATGAAAGACAACAAAGAGCCACTGAAATGCATACCTTACACATAGCCTTTACCCACTCCGGTGGGTAGGTTACAACCCCAGTATCCTTGTCCCAACCAAGCCCAGTTCTGCGGTTAGTAAGATCCTTCCACCGACGCCAGTTACCTTTTAACCAATCACCCTTATTTTTGCAACAATGCCTATCTATTGGTTCTACATCCCCTACCCTACCAGTATTGAACTTCTGTGTGATTGTCGTCCAGTTATGTTTAAACCCTGAAAGATTTCCCCTCTACCTAGTTGTATTTGAGCCTCCTGATACAACAAACTAACTAGCGTTTCAACTTCCTCTTCTGTCCACTCATGCTTTTCTTTCCGTTGTTTCTCGCTATCAGCAACCACCATCTTACCTTTCCCTTTATCTCTGTCCTTTCCACCGCCCATATTCTACTCAGCTAACATAAAACCCAAGACAATGATGAACACAAGGAAGGAGAACAATAGAAGCATGGGCATCGTTAAGCAATTTGTGCTACCGAAAGACACAGACTCACTAATTTGTAAATAGAAATACGCATGCAATCGTAATGTAACAACTGAGCAGTAGTGTTAGAGTGTAATAGCAGCAAATGATGACCATGCATACCTAATCGGGAATGAAGTTGCAAAGGTTGACCCTACATGAAAAACGTCAACAGGTAAGGGAAAGAGAACAAGGAGACGGGCAATGCATATGAGAATTTGTCAACAAAAACGAAGTACCCACGAAACGACAGTTTTTTCGGATCTGGGCTTACCAACACAAACTATGTAGCAACCGACGGACCACCAACTGCGGAAGATGAAACACGAAAAATTCGTTAACCCACAGATAATGGAGTTCGAACAACAGGAAAAAAGCATCGTACTTTGAAACAATACCTTCACTTTCAAGGATGTGGTTTAACAACCGGCAGATTTCATTATTAATAGAGCAAATCTGAATGAAGTTGGTGCTTTCATTGATGGCGTATTGAATGTGGTAGATTTGGGGCAAATCAACGCGTTTGAGTAGGAACGGCGCCAGCAAATCTTCTCCAATGGAATAATTACCTGGGGAAGACAAGTGGGCGACACCGAGATTTGAGGGGCAAACTGGGCATTATCCATTCCACAAGCCCGTACTATCTCTCAAAACGTGGGCAACCCAACATTTACGATTCAGGCCTTTATCCAGCCAAATGGGGCGTTTTGGGACCTATGGGCCGCGGTCAGCAACGGGTTGACCAGCCCGAAAAGCCTTATAAAGGCCTAATAATCCTTTATCGAACAGGACCTTACTCACAAGAAAACTACCGGAATACTTGCAAAGCTCCAACACAACACTCGCTTGGTATCCTCCAGCGGTCTCAAAGTTAGAAGAGGTATTCTTGAGTTGCTGCGTTCGGACTTGGTATATTTGTGGTATAAATGTGACATTTTTAGTTTGGCATTTTTGATAAAAATGTCAAACGGTCACCTCCGAACAACAATTTTCAAAACAGCCACAAATATACCAGCACAAAACAATACAAAAACAACCAATAATTTATGCTGTAAATATAATGAATACTGTAAACAGAGCCGGAGCCAGAAAACTGTAACTAAGGGGGACGAGAATATTTTAATAATATTAATTAATATTTAAAAATTAATTTTTAATAAATTAATTTAAATTTTCAATATTTATAATTATATTTTAAAAATAATATTATATATTAAATTTGACACAAAATTAAATTAAAATTGAAATATATAGATTAATATATTATAAATTAGTTTATTTTCCTTTTTTATTTTTAGTTTTTTTTATAAAGATTGATATAAAATTATAAATTAATTAAAATAATATAGAACAATAGTTTTAAACTAGTAGTGTTTTTCTAAATTGTAAATAGTCTCTTAAAACTATTACTATCTATCAATTCTAATAAAATATTCTACAAGGAAAAGAGCAAACTAATAATAATTACGATGTAAACTTTCAATTATATTAAAATTATTAGACTACAAAATATTTGTAGTATACTTCAGAAATATCAATTATAAGTATTCAACTTGCTAAATAATGATTAATTACAAAACTGTTTGTACAATTTATTATGGTTTGTCAGTATATCAAAGTTATTATATGTTTTATACCGTACTTAATAATTAAAGAATAATTTTATATGTTAATATATGTTATTTTTCATTTCTTGACATATCCAGTATTAAATTTAAATTTATGTTTTTGAATTTCATTAAGTAATATTTAATTGAATAGAATATATTGTTTTAACAACAAATATATGTTTAAAACAAATATTTTATCAACAATTAAACAATATATAATAATAAAATAATAACTAATATCTATATATATATTGGCTTACAGTCAATTATTTTATTATTAAAAAGACTTGTTTTTTCATTTCAATGATATTATTTATTCCATTAAAAATTAAAATAATCTTAAGTATTAATACATTTGAAATGTTATATTAAATACTAATATATAATCCATAAAATTATATTTTTATATTTCATCTAATATATTTGCTCTAAATACAATGGTTTATTTCTTTATTTTTTCAAATATATGTAAAAAATATTTTATAAATTAATATGTATAATATTATAAATTAATTGTCACTAAAATATTAATAAAGAATATTATTAAAGGCTATAATTGAATATCTATATATATTTTAACTTTATTAACAAAAAAATGTTTAAAATGTAATATAAAATTTTTAATTGTAACAACGAAAACGGTAAACACACTGCATAAAACAAACTTATTCAAAACAGCCAGACGAAACCGCCGCCTGCCGAACACTAGTTTTCAAAACAACCACAAAACAACCATCACAACACAACCAGAAAAACTACCACAAAACAACCAACTAAAACAACCAGACCAAAACAACCACAAAATTACCACATTTTGTGACGCCGAACGCAGCCGTCAAACCACTTACAAGTTAAATTAATTAAATGTGATTGGTTTACCATTTTTATATTACAAATATATTATATTATATTATATTGTGTAACTTTTTATTAGTAAAAATAAAAGAAAAAATTCACAAACAATATATGAGGAAGTAAAAAAACAAATAAATTTTTTAATATATCTAATAAAATTTCAATTTTTATTATTTAACTAGAAATAACCACTTTTAACACTATATTACAATTTTCTATAATTGACTAGAGTTTCAAATTTTATGTGAATTTATTTAGTTAAATTTTAATTTTTAGTAATATATTATTTTTTTAAAACATTATATGTTAATAAATTAATATAGATTAATATTTTTATAGGATTTTTTAATATTTTAATTAATATAACAAGAGTTGTGTATATTAATTGGTTTTTTTATTAATCTATGTAGTATTATAAATAATATATTGTGAATTAGTATTATTAATGTGATTTTTTAAAATTAGATTAAAGAAGTAGTACCATTTTTTATAAATCAGTTGAAGTATTATATAATTTACAATAAATAAAGTAATTTGTAAAGTGTTATAAGATAAAGGCTGCGTTCGGTGTGTTATTTGTTGGTCGTTTTGTGGTAGTTTTGGTTGGTTGTTTTGTGGTAGTTTTGCTGGTTGTTTGTGCTGGTTGTTTTGTGGCTGTTTTGAAAACTAGTGTTCGGCAGGCGGCGGTTTCGTCTGGCTGTTTTGAATAAGTTAGTTTTGTGCGGTGCGTTTATCGTTTTTGTTGTTACAATTAAAAAATTTATGTTACATTTTAAAATAATTTTTTATTAATAAAGTTAAAATATATAAAGATATTCAATCATAGCCTTTATAATTATTATTCTTTATTAATATTTTAGTGACAATTAATTTATAATATGTATACATATTAATTTATAAAAATTTTTTACATATATTTAAAAAAATAAAGAATAAATCATTGTATTTAGAGTAAATATATTAGATGTTATACATAAAAATAAAATTTTACGCATTATATATTAGTATTTAATATAACATTTCAAATGTACTAATACTTAAGATTATTTTAATTTTTAATAAAAAAATAATATCATTGAAATGAAAAAGCAATTTTTTATAATAATAAAATAATTGATTGTAAGCGAATATATATATAGCTATCACTTTTTTTTATTATATATTGTTTAATTGTTGATAAAATATTTATTTTAAACAGTTAAAATAATATATTCTATTCAATTAAATATTATTTAATGAAATTCAAAAACATAAATTTAAATTTAATATCAAGAAATGAAAAATAACGTATTTTCGCATATAAAATTATTCTTTAATTATTAAGCACTATATAAACCATATAATAACTTTTAGAGTAAATTACTCGGAACCCCCTCGAGGATTGGGCATAATACAGTTAACCCCCTTGTGTTTATCATAATTATTGGTAACCACCTTGAGGTTACAGTATCTTTGACTATGAGCCCCTTAACTATAATTCCATTATTAAAACGTTAACCACGTGCTGACCCATCAATTTAATGACATTATTAATGACATGCTTGGCAAAAAATAGTGCTTAATTAACATTCTTATTGTCCGAAAAATGTTAACCCTACCTCGAAAATGCATCTGAATTGGGATGAAGGAGAGTTAAACGATGTTGATTAAGCAGTTTTGTTGTCTAGGCCGACATTTATAATGTGATTAAGCTGATGGGCCAGCATGTAGTTAATGTTTTGATAACAAAGTTATAGTTCGGGGCTCATGGTCAAAGATACCGTAACCTCAAGGTGGTTACTAATAATTATGATAACACAAGGGGGTTAACCGTATTATGCCCATTCCTGAAGGGGTTCTGAGTAATTTACTCTAACTTTTATATACTCCCTCCCCCACCTTGACCGTCCTATTTACTATTTAGACATGTCGTTTGACTTCAATTTTTAACATATAAGTAAATTAATTTTGAAAATTTAAGTTTTGCATATGTAGAAATAAACTATATAATACAAAATTTAGTTTTATAAAATTATTTTACCTTATATGTTTAATATTGAGGTGGAAAAACGTGCCAAAAAGCAAACATGACACTTATGACGGGACGATGTAGTACTGACAAACCATAATAGTTTGTACAAACATTTTTGTAATTAATTATTACTTAGCAAGTTGAATACTTATAATTGATATTTCTGAAATATACTACAATAGTTTGTACTCTAATAATTTTGATATAATTAAAAGTTTACATCATAATTTTTATTAGTTTGCTATTTTCCTTGTAGAATATTTTATTAGAATTGATAGATAGTAATAGTTTTAAGAGACTATTTATCCGTATCTAAATAATCAATTTAGAAAACACTACTAGTTTAAAACTATTATTCTGTATTATTTTATTAATTTATAATTTAGTATACCAATCTTTATAAAAAAACTAAAAATAAAAAAAAGGAAAAATAAACTAATTTATATATATTAATCTATATATTTCAATTTTAATTTAATTTTGTGTCAAATTTAATATATAATATCATTTTTAAAATGTATTTATAAATATTGAAAATTTAAATTAATTTATTAAAAATTAATTTTTAATAATATTAATTATTAAAAGATAATTTTTAATAAATTAATTAATATTATTAAAATATTTTCACCCACTTAATTATAGTTTTCTGGCTCCGCTTCTGTTTACGGTATTCATTATATTTGTAGCATAAATTGTTGTTTTTATGGTTGTTTTGTACTGGTATATTTGTGACTGTTTTGAAAATTGGTTTCGGTGATGGCGGTTTGATATTTTTTTTATCAAAAACCACATTTATATCAATATCCATGTCCAAACTAGTCAAATAGTTTTTTCAATCACCAGTCAGCGTGATTGTATTGCGAGGGAGAAAAGAAACAAAAATAAAAATGTGAAAAATGAATAAACAACATATTCTACAGACATTTTATATAATATTTATACTCTTTAAATAAAAAATAAGATAATGAATAAGAGTAAGTAATAACATGTAGCACAACATCATCTATGCTGCATTTATGTCCGGACGAACCCAACCTAATTTCGTTATTTTTTGTTTTCTTACTCCCTCTGTCCTGAATTGACCATTCTGTTTATTATGGATATATCGTTTGACTTCAATTTTAACATATAAGATAAATTAATTTTAAAAATTTAAGTTTTACATATGATTCCTACATGATAAACTTATGTTACAAAATTTGTTTATAAAATTATTTTATCTTATATGCTTAATATTGAAATAAAAAACGTGTCATAAAACAAACAGGACGGTAAATTCAGGACGAAGGGAGTATTACATTTTACATTACTGTCCCCTCATGATGAGATCGTTCTACTCACTACTGATTTGTACAGTAGTAGCTAGCTAGGCATGTACTCCCTCCGTCCCACCTTGACACGTCCTATTTACTATTTGGACATATCGTTTGACTTCAATTTTTAACATATAAGATAAATTAATTTTAAAATTAAGTTTTGCATATGATTCCTTACATGATAAAACTATATGATACACAATTTAGTTTTATAAATATTTTACCTTATATGTTTAATATTTAGGTGGAAAAACGTGCCAAAAAGCAAACAGGACACCTATGACGGGACGGAGGTACTATCTATCTAGCTGAACCTGATTCGGCGCTCTGTCATTAATCACTCTAGGACAAAAAAACTTGCAGCTTGTGTGTTGGAAAGACCAAAAGCAGCAAAGGGAGAGCTTTCTGGTTCAGCTTTCTATATAAACTGGTCTGTTCAATCTCGCTATAAACTAGTAAAACCCGAAACACTACACATTATTCATACTGGACAACACTCATGTATCCTTCAAATACATCTTCCAAGGGAACAAGTGAAGCTGCCAGCATGATCTACCAAGTGAGCTTAACCAGAGCAGTGGTTGTATTGACAATGCTAA